>CAKAOJ020001249.1:0-62641 GCA_916701645.2 Sebastolobus alascanus
ATTTTAGAGCAGCAGTTCATTGTTAAACTGTGAAATGTCCCTGAACTACTAATGATGCATCCTGGAGAATAAATGACTCCACTAACTGGAAACTAAAGTGGACTTTCTGTTCACACTGAGATATCCAGCACTAGATTAAATCAATAAATAAATGATGTCTGTTTTTATAAACTGCTTTCTATCAATGAATGTCAGCTACACAACTGTAGGATCTAAAGATGGGACTCCTTTTAGATTTTATTACACAATCAGAAATATTAAAGAGTGTCTGGAACATAATATGTTTATATTTATTGAGTACACAGAGATTATTATGATGTCCTGAATGTACTGTATAACGTTGTTCAGTGATTTATATAAAAACTGATAAATAAATGACATTAACTTTCTCTTCCAGTGACTCACTCTCTGAAGTATTTCGAAACGGCGTCTTCTGGAGTCCCAAACTTCCCAGAGTATGTGGCTGTTGGGTACGTTGATGAAGTTCTGATAAGTCACTATGACAGCAACACCATGAGATACGAACCCAAACAGGACTGGATGAGCAGAATCACAGAAGAGGATCCTCAGTACTGGAAGAGGGACACTGAGATCTGTAAGGGAAACCAGCAGCGCTCCAAATCCAACATTGAAGTTGCAAAGCAGCGCTTCAACCAAACTGGAGGTTTGTTCATGTTTCACTTTCTACTGATAAAATGTTGTTAATATTTTTATTATATATTATTATACACACACACACACACACACACACACACACACACACAGAAACACAGTCAGACTCAACAGAAACATTACTGAGACTGAGACGACTGGATGCTGCTCCACACTGGTACAGTGATTCTGTCCATCCCATAATAACCAACAGAGATGATGATTGGCTGTAAGTGTCTTTCATGGAGCCAATAACAGCAGGAGGTGTAGATCCTGTGGATCAGTGTGTCTCTGTGGTAAAGATGTGATATCAACTGATAATAGATGACCGGGCTGTGATCTCACTCTGGTTTAATGTCGTCTCTGTCTCTCTCTCTCTCAGATGTCCACATTTACCAGAGGATGTTCGGCTGTGAATGGGATGATGAGACTGATGAGGTTAAAGGTTATGATCAGTTAGGTTATGATGGAGAAGACTTCATATCATTTGACCTGAAGACAGAGACATGGATCGCTCCAAAACAACAGGCTGTCATCACCAAACACAAGTGGGATCATAACAAAGCTTGGATAGCTCAGAGCAAACACTACATCACCCAGATTTGTCCTGATTGGGTGAAGAAGCACGTGAACAATGGGAGGAGCTCTCTGCTGAGAACAGGTAGAATCACATGACCTGAACAATCTTCATATGTCTCCTCTGTTTCTAACCTACTGTAACATTACAGTACATGTTACCATCATACAGAGACCTACAGTAACATTACAGTACATGTTACCATCATACAGAGACCTACAGTAACATTACAGTACATGTTACCATCATACAGAGACCTACAGTAACATTACAGTACATGTTACCATCATACAGAGACCTACAGTAACATTACAGTACATGTTACCATCATACAGAGACCTACTGTAACATTACAGTACATGTTACCATCATACAGAGACCTACAGTAACATTACAGTACATGTTACCATCATACAGAGACCTACAGTAACATTACAGTACATGTTACCATCATACAGAGACCTACTGTAACATTACAGTACATGTTACCATCATACAGAGACCTACAGTAACATTACAGTACATGTTACCATCATACAGAGACCTACAGTAACATTACAGTACATGTTACCATCATACAGAGACCTACTGTAACATTACAGTACATGTTACCATCATACAGAGACCTACTGTAACATTACAGTACATGTTACCATCATACAGAGACCTACAGTAACATTACAGTACATGTTACCATCATACAGAGACATACTGTAACATTACAGTACATGTTACCATCATACAGAGACCTACTGTAACATTACAGTACATGTTACCATCATACAGAGACCTACTGTAACATTACAGTACATGTTACCATCATACAGAGACCTACTGTAACATTACAGTACATGTTACCGTCATACAGAGACCTACAGTAACATTACAGTACATGTTACCATCATACAGAGACCTACAGTAACATTACAGTACATGTTACCATCAAACAGAGACCTACAGTAACATTACAGTACATGTTACCATCATACAGAGACCTACAGTAACATTACAGTACATGTTACCATCAAACAGAGACCTATTGCGTCTCACTTTACACATATTTCATATCTCTCTCTGTTACGAAGGCATTTAAAATCCATCAAACAGGAATGCTAATATTAATATACAGTAACTAATAATACTGTTGTCTCTACTCTCCAGAGCTTCCCTCAGTGTCTCTCCTCCAGAAGACTCCCTCCTCTCCAGTCAGCTGCCACGCTACAGGTTTCTACCCGGACAGAGCTGATCTGTTCTGGAGGAAAGATGGAGAGCAGCTTCATGAGGACGTGGACCACGGAGAGATCCTCCTCAACCACGATGGAACCTTCCAGATGAGTGTTGACCTGAAACTGTCATCAGTCAAACCTGAAGACTGGAGGAGGTACGACTGTGTGTTTCAGCTCTCTGGTGTGAAGGACGACATCGTCACCAGACTGGACGAAGCAGTGATCAGGAGCAACACAGGTAAGACTGAGATCAGGTGTGATGGAGATGATAAACACACATTTAGTTCACTGTCACTGTCCTGCACTCTATGTAGTTTTATGTGGATGGAAGTTGTGTTGTCATCTAGTTTTTATATATAATTTGAAGGTTTAGATCAGTATTAAACTACTGCACGTGCTCCTCTGGACCCAGAATTATTACCACCATTTCTGTTGTGACTACTTGTTGTTGTTTTGTCCTCAACAGAGAAGCCCACTGACATGACCGGCCTCATCATCGCTGCTGGGGTTTTTCTTGTTCTGGGTCTCGTCTCCTTCGCTTCATGGATTGGATTCATCATTTATAAAAAGATGAACGGTGAGAAACCCAAACAGAAACATCGTCTCATGTCTTTTCCTCTATTTTGATTTTAGACTTTAAGTTGATGCTTTTATCCAAACTAATGTCACTTCCCAGCACATCTAAATCTGTTTCAACCAGCAGTCAGAGCCACAGTTTGGTGATAATATGACTATAGCATGATGATGGAAGGGAGAATAAATGATGTAAAACTAAAGGTAGAAGGGATTTATTTATGAGTTGGAGTGAGTAGAAGAGCGGGTCATCACTGGGAAGGTCAAAGGTGACAAAGTCTGACATTTTCAACTGTGACAACATAAATAATTAGTCTTGTCTTTTTATTTCAGCCAAACCCACTGACTCTGGTAAGTAAAACTAGTTTTTATTCTATTTTCTCTGAGCTGAATCTCTGTAGATTAAAAAGAGTTTGTGGATTCTGTGCTGAAGGACTTCTTCCTGCAGTGTTTGCTGAGAGCTAACAATGTGTTTCTGACCTTACAGCTGGAAGCAAATCTGAGAAAAAGGAACTGAATCCAGTATCCTAAATGATGAACACACCAGCCTGCACACAGTGAGTCACTTCATATGGGACATGAACCATTCACACCTGCTGCTTCTGTGATTGTTTCTTTATCTGCTGTTAAACTTCTGTGACACGTTGCAGCTGTAAAGAAAATCTTTGAGTTTTTGCAGAACTAAGGTGAAACTGTTTAATATGACGTGAAGTGAGATTATTAAGAGAAAGACAGAGATGTTTTCAGAAAGCTTCACATCAGCAGCTCAGATAAACTGTCTGTATATTAAAAACTCAAATATTATAGCTGCAGTATGCGAGATTGGCACAAATATGATTTAAAAAAGTTATTTTTATTAAACGGCCGCTATATGGTGACAGTAGAACATGAAACAGGTAACCTGAGTTAAATCCTGTTCCTCTGTGTCCTACTGTGTCCTCCGGTGCTCCTAACGGCATCTGAAGGATTTCACTTACCGGAGGAAAACAAGGTCCGCTGCCCAGCTGCAGTCTATGAGAGCCGGCTGTCAATCACTCTGAACTCCGACCAAACGGTCAAACTAGGCAGCGCTGATCAAATATGAATCAATATTCTGTTACTGTAATGACTATTTCTCTCCTCCGATGTTCTCAGAATCATCTTGTAGTTACTGTTTAGCTGTAAAATGAGAAAGTTTGTGACCCGGCCGCCATTGTAAAATCTGTTGAAGGAAGCCAAGTTCTGGTCACATGACCGGATCACAGCCAATAGGAACGCTCTCTCTCTCTGAAATGACCTGTGATTGGTCAAAATCTGCCGTCATGGGCTAGATTTCTCTGAAGCCTGAAAACAGAAACATGAGGAGGTGCAGAAGTCTAGTTTTCTCTCACAACACTTGAATTACAATATGATGAAAGGTTATTATGGAATTTTGCCAAATTATGCCCAAAAAATTGTTGCCTACTGCAGCTTTAACCTTTAGAAAAACAGACACACCAATTTATTAAAATGGTGTCGAACCAAATTAAAATAAACGATTAAACTAACAAAACGTGAAGACTTCAGTTACTGAATCATCTAAATGATGCTGTAAATATGTGGTTTTGTGGAACTGAACTCTCCAAACATTTATGATAAATTATTTTGTTTCCTATTTTTTGTATTTTTAGGTTTGTGGACACATTTTGCAGTGGATGACGGAGCGGTGGCGCCACATTCTCCTCCCTAAACTGGGAATTCATTATTATTATCATATTATTGTTATTCTTCATTCATATCATAAACTGGTGGAATCAGGGTTGGGATTTATTTGTAGATGCTCATTGATTGGAATACAAAGAAAACTAATTAGAAAAAAAATACAGATATTATCAAACAAAATGGTGACATTAAATTATTTGGATCATTTAGTTTCAATAAAAAAAAAAAAGTCATTTCCTCTGATAGAATTTTTATGTTTAAATGTTGGTAAATCAAATGAGGGTGATTATTTTTGGAGAGAATTAAAACAATGAAAGACTAACCGAACTCTTCAAACATAATAATAAAGACTAAACAATAAATCACCGTAGTTACAGTTTGATGCTTCTGATGTTAGTGGGAACACAAACGTACATTTACATATATAGAAATATTACTATGATAGACACACACACACACACACATCCATTCCCAGGGTCTGCCATATAAATATTTATATATATTAATATATATATATATATATATATACTGTATACAGTATACAGTGTTGCGCTCCCCCGTGCACACACACATGCACACAAAAGAAACATCAGTTCAACATTTAATTTCCAGTTGTGTATATAGTTTGTGTGAATATTTCTTTAAAAGTGAATAAATTTGAAGGTTTTGTTTTTCCAAAGTAAATAATAATTAATGTCTTTGAGGTTTTTCTTAATGAATAAGGGGGATGTTGTTGTTTCATGATTCTATTTGAGCTTCTAAAAGGGTTGTTTGGGATGTTTGAAGCTTCTCAGCACACTGATAGAAATGTTCCTGTAAATATTTCCTGCTGGTATTTTGGGACGAGTTTTATAAACATAAAGAAATTGAACATCGATGCTCTAAATCAGGTCTTGTGTTGGGTGAAGCAGATGAATGTTGAGTGAAGTTGTTCTGCTGTTTCACTCCTTTTTACTGTTTTGCTTTTCAATAAAGTTCCCAATATTACACATTTATGTCTTTTTGTGATTCCATATATTTGCTCACACATCTGTGACTGTATATATACAATAATATGAATATTATAGTTGTACTGTAAACTTTGTGATCTTTAGTTTACTGATATAAAGGAAACATTTGAGTAGCTGGATATGATGACTCACATCGTCTGAAATAGTTGTTTAATTTTCATCATAATGATACAAAAATACAGAAAATTGAATTGACATCGTTTTTTCCTGGTTGAAGAAACTCTGAGAGTAGCTGAATGTCCCAGCTGACTGTAGCTGAATGTCCCAGCTGACTGTAGCTGAATGTCCCAGCTGACTGTAGCTGAATGTCCCAGCTGACTGTAGCTGAATGTCCCAGCTGACTGTAGCTGAATATCCCAGTTGACTGTAGCTGAATGTCCCAGCTGACTGTAGCTGAATGTCCCAGCTGACTGTAGCTGAATGTCTCAGCTGACTGTAGCTGAATGTCCCAGCTGACTGTAGCTGAATATCCCAGTTGACTGTAGCTGAATGTCCCAGCTGACTGTAGCTGAATGTCCCAGCTGACTGTAGCTGAATGTCCCAGCTGACTGTAGCTGAATGTCCAAGCTGACTGTAGCTGAATGTCCCAGCTGACTGTAGCTGAATGTCCCAGCTGACTGTAGCTGAATGTCTAAGCTGACTGTAGCTGAATGTTTAAGCTGACTGTAGCTGAACGTCCCAGCTGACTGTAGCTGAATGTCCCAGCTGACTGTAGCTGAATGTCTAAGCTGACTGTAGCTGAATGTCCCAGCTGACTGTAGCTGAATGTCCCAGCTGACTGTAGCTGAATGTCCCAGTTGACTGTAGCTGAATGTCCCAGCTGACTGTAGCTGAATGTCCTAGCTGACTGTAGCTGAATGTCTCAGTTGACTGTAGCTGAATGTCCCAGTTGACTGTAGCTGAATGTCTCAGTTGACTGTAGCTGAATGTCCCAGCTGACTGTAGCTGAATGTCTCAGTTGACTGTAGCTGAATGTCCCAGTTGACTGTAGCTGAATGTCTCAGTTGACTGTAGCTGAATGTCCCAGCTGACTGTAGCTGAATGTCCCAGTTGACTGTAGCTGAATGTCTCAGTTGACTGTAGCTGAATGTCCCAGCTGACTGTAGCTGAATGTCCCAGTTGACTGTAGCTGAATGTCCCAGCTGACTGTAGCTGAATGTCTCAGTTGACTGTAGCTGAATGTCCCAGTTGACTGTAGCTGAATGTCCCAGCTGACTGTAGCTGAATGTCCCAGTTGACTGTAGCTGAATGTCCCAGCTGACTGTAGCTGAATGTCCCAGTTGACTGTAGCTGAATGTCCCAGTTGACTGTAGCTGAATGTCCCAGTTGACTGTAGCTGAATGTCCCAGCTGACTGTAGCTGAATGTCCCAGTTGACTGTAGCTGAATGTCCCAGCTGACTGTAGCTGAATGTCCCAGTTGACTGTAGCTGAATGTCCCAGCTGACTGTAGCTGAATGTCCCAGTTGACTGTAGCTGAATGTCCCAGTTGACTGTAGCTGAATGTCCCAGTTGACTGTAGCTGAATGTCCCAGCTGACTGTAGCTGAATGTCCCAGCTGACTGTAGCTGAATGTCCCAGCTGACTGTAGCTGAATGTCCAAGCTGACTGTAGCTGAATGTCCAAGCTGACTGTAGCTGAATGTCCCAATTGACTGTAGCTGAATGTCCCAGCTGACTGTAGCTGAATGTCCCAGCTGACTGTAGCTGAATGTCCCAGCTGACTGTAGCTGAATGTCCCAGCTGACTGTAGCTGAATGTCCCAGCTGACTGTAGCTGAATGTCCCAGCTGACTGTAGCTGAATGTCCCAGCTGACTGTAGCTGAATGTCCCAGCTGACTGTAGCTGAATGTCTAAGCTGACTGTAGCTGAATGTCCCAGCTGACTGTAGCTGAATGTCCCAGCTGACTGTAGCTGAATGTCTCAGCTGACTGTAGCTGAATGTCCCAGCTGACTGTAGCTGAATGTCCCAGCTGACTGTAGCTGAATGTCCCAGCTGACTGTAGCTGAATGTCCCAGCTGACTGTAGCTGAATGTCCCAGCTGACTGTAGCTGAATGTCCAGCTGACTGTAGCTGAATGTCCCAGTTGACTGTAGCTGAATGTCCCAGTTGACTGTAGCTGAATGTCCCAGTTGACTGTAGCTGAATGTCCCAGCTGACTGTAGCTGAATGTCCCAGCTGACTGTAGCTGAATGTCCCAGCTGACTGTAGCTGAATGTCCCAGCTGACTGTAGCTGAATGTCTCAGCTGACTGTAGCTGAATGTCCCAGTTGACTGTAGCTGAATGTCCCAGCTGACTGTAGCTGAATGTCTCAGTTGACTGTAGCTGAATGTCTCAGCTGACTGTAGCTGAATGTCTCAGCTGACTGTAGCTGAATGTCCCAGCTGACTGTAGCTGAATGTCTCAGTTGACTGTAGCTGAATGTCTCAGCTGACTGTAGCTGAATGTCTCAGTTGACTGTAGCTGAATGTCCCAGCTGACTCTAGCTGAATGTCTCAGCTGACTGTAGCTGAATGTCTCAGCTGACTGTAGCTGAATGTCCCAGCTGACTGTAGCTGAATGTCTCAGTTGACTGTAGCTGAATGTCTCAGTTGACTGTAGCTGAATGTCCCAGCTGACTGTAGCTGAATGTCCCAGCTGACTGTAGCTGAATGTCCCAGCTGACTGTAGCTGAATGTCCCAGCTGACTGTAGCTGAATGTCCCAGCTGACTGTAGCTGAATGTCTCAGTTGACTGTAGCTGAATGTCTCAGTTGACTGTAGCTGAATGTCCCAGCTGACTGTAGCTGAATGTCCCAGCTGACTGTAGCTGAATGTCCCAGTTGACTGTAGCTGAATGTCCCAGCTGACTGTAGCTGAATGTCTCAGTTGACTGTAGCTGAATGTCCCAGCTGACTAGCTGAATGTCCCAGCTGACTGTAGCTGAATGTCTCAGCTGACTGTAGCTGAATGTCCCAGCTGACTGTAGCTGAATGTCCCAGCTGACTGTAGCTGAATGTCTCAGTTGACTGTAGCTGAATGTCCCAGCTGACTGTAGCTGAATGTCCCAGCTGACTGTAGCTGAATGTCCCAGCTGACTGTAGCTGAATGTCCCAGTTGACTGTAGCTGAATGTCCCAGCTGACTGTAGCTGAATGTCCCAGCTGACTGTAGCTGAATGTCCTAGCTGACTGTAGCTGAATGTCTCAGTTGACTGTAGCTGAATGTCTCAGCTGACTGTAGCTGAATGTCCCAGCTGACTGTAGCTGAATGTCCCAGCTGACTGTAGCTGAATGTCCCAGCTGACTGTAGCTGAATGTCCCAGCTGACTGTAGCTGAATGTCTCAGTTGACTGTAGCTGAATGTCCCAGCTGACTGAAGCTGAATGTCCCAGTTGTCCTGAGTTGATTGGAGGTTATTCAGATCACCTGTTGTCCAGGTTTGAGGACTGATGGCTCCTGTTGAAGAAGTGACAGCAGCTTGGTGTATTTCTCCTCTTGACCAATCAGGATGTGACGCTGGCCTTTCTTTAGTGCTGAAGAGACCTCTTGGGACCCACCATTCAAGATGTTGGCAAAGACAATGAACTACGCTTCCCGGGATCCTTGAGTCATTCACCCACTGAGTATCTCCACCCATGGACTCAGTAACCATTCTATTGGCTACTGTAGCATGATGACTCATTCACACGTACTTGTGAAAGTCATCCAAGATAAAAGCAAAGGGATCCCCCTTTTGTTCTCTCTCTTTCTGCTCTTCTCCTCCTCAACCCCTGCTGACCTGCAGGAGGTCAACTGCAGCTCTTCTCACCCAGCTCTCCCTACAGACCAGAGACTGCATGAAGAAGCAGCTCTGCTCTGATCTATGACTGTTAGCAAACAGACATAGAAACACAAGGAACTTCTAAGGCAGAAGACGTGAGAGCCTGCCTTTTGACCAGCTAACTTCAAGCAACAAGAAAAGGAAGTTAGTACCAAGATTCCAAACTGCACAACTGGATCTCACACAAGCACAACATCTGTGACCCTAGAACCACAGCTTTCTCCAGTCTGCTTTCTCCAACTCCTCCAACTTGGAATTACAACCCTTTCTTCCATGGATTGGTAACGTACTGGGCTTACCTTAGCATTTGCAATTGCACATGGCTGAGCAAGACTGTTCAATTTAACTTCTGTGAATGTACCTGTATTGATATGTTTCATGTTATTCATTTGAGTTTTACTGTGGTGATATTGTTGTAGTCAGGATATTTGGTTAGCTGGCTTTGCCACATCTGATGTTTTAAGTTATGCCACATAGACAAAGTCTTACATGCAAACTTACCATCTTTTCTAACCCACTGCATTATCCGACACACATTAAGATCACTTACATAAACTGTGAATTGGTTTTAAACACAAACATACTCATTCAGAAAACCTCAACCCCCAAATCAACACCCCCTTTGTTCTCCCTGAGCCCATGTGCTCCGAAGAACAAAGAGGTCATGTGGTGAAATCCTGGCGGCCATCTTTGATCCAGCCATCTTTGTAGTTTTACAGTGCTCGCCATATTGTTTGTTGGCCATGCAGACATCTTGAGAAGTGTGGCAGACTATTCTGTGGAGTTCTGGATTCTGGCAGCGGAGTTTGGATGGAATGACGAAGCGCTGCGGGGAATATACATGTCAGGGCTGGACTGGCCATCTGGCATACCGGGCGTTTTCCCGGTGGGCCGACGTCCTTTTGGGCCGACGCATGTCTTTTTATTTTATTTTTTTTGGCCCATAAAACAGGTAAATCGGCCCATTTCTTTTCCTTAATTGACACTGGGCTGGCCCAATCACTCTGTACCAGGCGGCCACAGTGAGGAGGAGAGGGAGAGAGATGAGGGAGGGAGTGTAGAGTTTGCAGTAAGCAGTTATGGGCGCTGCCTGGCTCATATGCCAGTGCTCGAAGTGGGCCGGTACGTAGTGGTACGTAGCATTTTACTCCTTGGCGTACCGTGACTTTTTCATGCGTACCGGAGCTTCTCACAAGCTGCCGGTACTCTCCTCTGCCCTCTCCATATCAGGTTCTCTGGGAGATTCATAACGGTGATACATAACGGCGCAGCGCCAGCGGATTTGCACCGCGTGGGTTCCCGTAGGGAACAGAAGCGCTGCGCTATTAATCTCCGCTCGAGCTGAAGCCTCGCTGTTTACATCAGAAGCGCATTTCTCTGCGCTGTTCAACATGTGATTCTGATCCTCTGCTGTTTACTATCCATCTCTCTCTGTCTGTCTGCTTATGTGTGTCTGTCAGGTGCGGGGCCAAGGAGGGGGCCGGCACGGGCCCTCCCTGGAATCTAAATGGCCCCCCCCATCAGAGTCTGAATATGATAGGTCCAATAAGACTCAACAAACATTAATGATGATCTAATGTATTACTGATATACTGTATGAGACCCAGCTGAAACTCTCAAACAATTTTAATAAGGAATTCAGCATCACTGTTTCCTTGCACTGTAAAGCAATATAATCCTAAAAAGGGACAGCAGTGGCAAAAAAATGAATTATAATTTATGAATATTAGTTTATGCTAGATATTCACACGCAAAGTTTATGCCAGAGGGGCGAATTATTCAGTTTTCTTTCCTGAGATTTAAAGGTAAAATTAGAAGTTTAACATAAAATGCTGTTGCATTGTACTTATTATTTTGTTATTTTCATTGTTTTAAAGTCACCAGAATTCAGGAAACAAAGTCTGTGAAACTAAAAATTTTCTGGGGGAGGACCCACAGACCCCCCGCTTTGGTTTTTAAATCCTCCCTATTTTTGAGGTCTTCAAGGTTGGCGAGTAAACAAAACAACCACATTTGAAGGCATTTCCTCCTTCAAATGCCTTCAACAAAACATGGTACACACAGCACAAATGGGCGGTGATGGGGCCGGTGTGGGCCAAAATGCCAGGGCCGATTTTTTGTCCCAGTCCAGCCCTGTCTGCCGCTAATCAGTTCTGCTTTCGAGCCTCTTCAGGGAGCCCAGATCTTCAGCAAATTGGATCTCAGGAATGCTTATCACCTGGTGCGGATCAAGGAGGGAGATGAGTGGAAGACTGCCTTCAACACGCCACTGGGCCACTTTGAGTACCTGGTAATGCCTTTCGGCCTGACAAACGCTCCCGCAGTATTTCATGCCTTGATTAACGATGTTTTGAGAGATTTTTTGAACCGTTTTGTGTTTGTGTACCTTGATGACATTCTGATTTTTTCCCGTAACCTCTCAGAACATCAGAGCCATGTCCGCCAGGTACTCCAAAGACTACTTGAGAACAAGTTATTTGTGAAGGCGGAGAAGTGCGAATTTCATGTTCGCTCAGTGGGCTTCCTGGGCTACATCATTGAGAGTGGGCAGGTGAAGACGGACCCGGTAAAGGTCCAGGCAGTGGCTGAGTGGCCAAGACCCACGTCAAGGAAAATATTACAACGTTTCCTTGGGTTTGCCAACTTTTACCGGCGTTTCGTCAGAGAATACAGCAAGATTGCTGCTCCTCTCACCAAGCTAACCTCTCCCTCTGTTCCTTTCAGTCGGGGCACTGAAGCGGAGCAAGAATTCGCTCTCCTGAAGGACCGTTTCACTTCTGCTCCCATCCTGGTACATCCTGATCCATCCCGCCAGTTCATCGTTGAGGTAGATGCCTCGGACATTGGTGTTGGAGCAGTGTTGTCACAATGCTCCAGTTCTGATCAGAAGCTCCATCCATGCGCCTTCTTCTCTCGCCACCTGTCACCTGCAGAGCGCAACTACGATGTGGGTAATCGTGAACTATTAGCAGTAAAGTTGGCGCTGGAGGAGTGGAGACACTGGTTGGAGGGAGCAGAGATTCCTTTTGTTGTTTGGACTGACCACAAAAACTTAGCCTACATTCAATCAGCTAAACGACTGAATTCTCGTCAAGCCCGGTGGGCATTGTTTTTTGGTCGCTTTAACTTTTCTCTCACTTACCGTCCTGGGTCAAAGAATGTAAAGCCTGATGCGCTGTCCCGTCAGTTTTCGCCTGAGGAGTCCTCTAAGAGCGCAGGTTCTATTCTTCCGTCCTCCTGTGTGGTAGGGGCTCTGACCTGGGAGGTGGAGTCGGCGGTTCGTGAGGCGCAACAGGGGGAGCCGGACCCCGGTACGGGTCCTCAGAATCGTCTCTATGTTCCGGAGGCAGTCCGTTCGCAAGTGTTACAGTGGGGACATACATCTCAGTTTGCTTGCCACCCAGGCATTAATCGAACTGTAACGCTCCTTAAGAGACACTTTTGGTGGCCTACTATGGAAAGAGACACTAAGGAGTATGTTATGGCTTGTGATATCTGCGCCAGGGCGGATCTGCTTGTCAGTCATGTTTTCCTCCTCCACGGTATCCCGCTGGACATCGTTTCGGACCGGGGCCCTCAGTTCATATCTCAAGTCTGGAAAACCTTTAGCTTGGAGCTACTGTCAGTCTGTCATCCGGTTTCCACCCTCAAACAAATGGACAAGTGGAACGTGCTAATCAGGACCTGGAGTCAGCGCTACGCTGTGTCGCAGCTACCAATCCCTCCTCCTGGAGCTCACAACTGGTATGGATCGAATATGCACATAACACACTCTCCTCCTCTGCCACTGGTTTATCTCCCTTTGAAAGCTCTGTAGGGTACCAGCCACCGCTTTCCCAGCATTGGAGGAGGAGATTGCTGTTCCATCGGTTCAGCATCATCTTCGACACTGTCGGAAGGTGTGGAGGAAGGCCCGAGCTGCTTTGCAACAGACAGCGGAGAATAATAAGAGGATTGCTGATCGTCATCGGACCCCTGCCCCCAACTACGTCCCAGGTCAGCAAATTTGGTTATCTTCCAGAAATATTCCTCTTAAGACTGATTCTAAGAAACTGTCTCCCCGCTACATTGGACCATTTGAGATTGAAAGGATCATTATCCCCACCACAGTGAGACTCAAGTTACCCAAGACCCTCAGGATTCACCCCTCTTTTCATGTCTCTCAGCTGAAACCTGTTTACTCTAGCCCACTGGTCCCTCCTTCCGTACCCCCTCCACCCGCCCGGATCATTGATGACCATCCTGCTTACACGGTCAGACGTCTATTGGATGTGAGACGACGGGGCAGGGTCTCCAGTACCTCGTGGACTGGGAGGGATACGGTCCGGAGGAGAGGTCATGGGTACCCAGATCCCACATTCTGGATGCGGAGCTTGTTCGGGAGTTTCATAGATCCCACCCTGAGAGGCCTGGAGGGTCGCCTGGAGGCTCCCATTGAGGGGAGGTACTGTTAGGAATGATGCCTCTTAGTGTAGTTTTCCCAGTGTTTCCTTGTGTTTTCCCCACCCTTTTGTCTCCTGTCTGTCTTCCTTGTTTGTCTGCTGTGTGTCTGAGTGCAGGTGGGCGTGGCCTTCCCTCTCCCCCCCCCCCCGGGGCGGAGGTAGCTGGCGCACCTGACTGCAATTATCCTATCAATCCACTACCCTGCAGTATATCAACCCCGGTTTTCCTCTCAGACATCGCCAGATCGTTACATCACCTCTCGTGGTATTTGTACACTCAGGCTAACTAACCTCGTGCTCCGTTTGTGGAATTGTTTTGTTTGCTTCGCCAGTGAATCCTGTGTAACATTGTGTTTTTGTTCTCTGCTCAGTCCTTCCGACCTGCCAGCTGTCTCCGTTCCATTCCTCTCCATCACCTACCTGCCTGCTCACTCGCCAACGTTGTTCAGAGCTCTGGAGGAAAGAGGTATTATAATTACCGTCGTCGTGTGGATCCTTGGAGGTTCTATCTGGTGTCGCGCTTCCTCCTCTTCGACACAAGCCGTGTCTCGTTGGACGCCCCAGCCCCCACTGAACAATTTATATCTAAATTTATTGTAATAAATCTTGTTACCTTTTATACTTACCCGTGTCCTGTGTGCTGCATTTGAGTCCACCAGTTGAACCAGTATATAACATCAACCTTTACTATCTATTGATATAGTGATTTTGGGTTATAGTTATTAATTTAATTATTAATCAAAGTTCCAAATTGATAGTTTAGCATACTTAAAGGGACTGTTTGTAAGAATCAGAAATTGGTTGCAACAGTGACACTTGTGGTGTGTGGTCAACGACAGTCAGCTTCCTGTTGCTCGCGCTCGCCCGTGTGCACGCGCTACCTGAATGTGAGCGAGCATCCGTAAAACAGCGAAACGACACACGTCACCTAAAACCATAATATCACTGTATATCATGTAATAACATGTGTCCTCAGAGGTCCTGTTCACACCTGGTATTAACATGTGTCTTCAGAGGTCTGTTCACACCTGGTATTAACATGTGTCCTCAGAGGCCCTGTTCACACCTGGTATTAACATGTGTCCTCAGAGGTCCTGTTCACACCTGGTATTAACATGCGTCCTCAGAGGTCTGTTCACACCTGGTATTAACATGCGTCCTCAGAGGTCTGTTCACACCTGGTATTAACATCTGTCCTCAGAGGTCCTGTTCACACCTGGTATTAACATGCGTCCTCAGAGGTCTGTTCACACCTGGTATTAACATGCGTCCTCAGAGGTCTGTTCACACCTGGTATTAACATGTGTCCTCATAGTCCCTGTTCACACCTGGTATTAACATGCGTCCTGATAGTCCGTGTTCACACCTGGTATTAACATGTGTCCTCAGAGGTCCTGTTCACACCTGGTGTTAACATGCGTCCTCAGAGGCTCTGTTCACACCTGGTATTAACATGCGTCCTCAGAGGCCCTGTTCACACCTGGTATTAACATGTGTCCTCATAGTCCCTGTTCACACCTGGTATTAACATGCGTCCTGATAGTCCGTGTTCACACCTGGTATTAACATGTGTCCTCAGAGGTCCTGTTCACACCTGGTGTTAACATGCGTCCTCAGAGGTCCTGTTCACACCTGGTGTTAACATGCGTCCTCAGAGGCTCTGTTCACACCTGGAATTAACATGCGTCCTCAGAGGCCCTGTTCACACCTGGTATTAATATGCATCTTCAGAGGTCTGTTCACACCTGGTTTAACATGTGTCCTCCAGAGGGCCTCTGTTCACACCTGTATTAACATGTGTCCTCAGATGGCCTGTTCACACCCTGGTATTAACATGTGTCCTCAGAGGTCCTCTTCACACCTGGTATTAACATGCGTCCTCAGAGGCCCTGTTCACACCTGGTATTAACATGTGTCCTCAGAGTCCCTGTTCACACCTGGTATTAACATGCGTCCTCAGAGGCCCTGTTCACACCTGGTATTAACATGCGTCCTCAGAGGCCCTGTTCACACCTGGTATTAACATGCGTCCTCAGAGGCCCTGTTCACACCTGGTATTAACATGCGTCCTCAGAGGCCCTGTTCACACCTGGTATTAACATGTGTCCTCACGAGGTCTGTTCCACACCTGGTATTAACATGTGTCCTCAGAGGCCCTGTTCACACCTGGTCTTAACATGATCCTCAGAGGTTCTGTTCACACCTGGTATTAACATGTGTCCTCAGAGCCCTGTTCACACCTGGTATTAACATGTGTCCTCAGAGGCCCTGTTCACACCTGGTATTAACATGCGTCCTCAGAGGCCCTGTTCACACCTGGTATTAACATGTGTCCTCAGAGGCCCTGTTCACACCTGGTATTAACATGTGTCCTCAGAGTCCCTGTTCACACCTGGTATGAACAGGATTGCCTGGAGTCCTCGGGCTGGGACGTTGTGACAGACAGGACTGATAACATCGATGACGCAGCGCTTGCTATCTCAGGATACATAAAATTCTGCGAGGACATGATTATTCCCAAAAAGACTATCAAGGTCTTTTCGAACAACAAGCCTTGGGTGACTCCAGAGCTAAAGCAACTCCTTAATGAGAAAAAGTGCCTGTTTAGGTTGGGTGGAAGCAAAGAGGAAAAGAAGTTAGTGCAGAAGAAGATTAAAAGCAAGATTATTGAGTGCAAAACAGCATATAAACATAAATTAGAGGGTTTCTTTAAAGAGGACGCCAGGAAAGCATGGCAAGGGCTACAAACAATCACAGGATATAAGCCTAAGAGTCAAGGCATGATGGCTGATAATGACCTTGATATGGCAAATGATTTAAATAAGTTTTTGTGTAGATTTGATTCACAAGATTTTAAATCGGAGCAGGATAAGGCCATTATGGAAGTAAGGGACATGGTGAATTCACACATCGAAATCTCCATAGATGATGTCAGATCACATTTTAGACGTGTAAATCCTCTCAAAGCACACGGGCCGGACTATATTAGTTGCAAGGCACTACGGGTATGTGCGGATCAGTTGGCACGACCTTTTCAGAGGCTGTTCCAGCAGTCAATAGACACGGGAGTTGTCCCTAACCTGTGGAAAAGATCAACAATAGTGCCGGTGCCTAAAAATAATAGACCTAAAGAACTTAACGATCTGTTGCTTTAACATCCGCAGCAATGAAATGTTTTGAAAAAATCTTGTCAAAACAACTTCTTTCTGAAGTCTCATCTTCTCTAGACTCTGACCAATTTGCCTACCGAGTGGAGAGAGGTGTTGAAGACGCGCTGCTGACTTTGACTAACAACATCTTTGAGCATCTGGAACGAGCCCAGAGTCTGGTCAAAATTGTGTTGATAGATTTCAGCAGCGCGTTCAATACGATCCAACCCCATCTAATGGTGAGCAAACTGGTGCATCTGGGAGTGAACCCCAAACTTATTATATGGATTCATGATTTCTTGACCAATCGTAGTCAACATGTGAAATTTAACTCTGTTATGTCTTCCTCTAAAACTAGTAACACAGGCCCCCCCCAGGGGTGCGTTCTGTCCCCTATCTTATATACTTTGTATACCAACGACTGTCAGGCATCTGCCTCGGCTTATTCTTATCTTAAATATGCCGACGACACAGCATTGGTCGGATATTTGAAATCTGAAAATTCAGCAGTGGAAGGTTTTGAGAGGGAAACACAGAGCTTTATCCAATGGTGCTCAGATAATTATCTTGAGGTCAACGTTAAAAAAAACAAAGAGATGGTCATAGATTTTAGTAAGAATAAGATAACGGTTCCTCCTGCCAAGATTAAGGGAGAATTAGTTGAGCGGGTCTCAAGTTATAAATACCTTGGAGTTGAAATCGATGACCACTTAAAATTCAGTGTATGTGCACAAAGTAAGTCTAATAAACTACAACAGAGGCTGTTCTTTCTTAGGAAATTGAATCATTTTATAGTTGAACGTTGTATTCTTCAAATGTTCTACAATACTGTTTTGCAGAGCGTTTTGTCGTTCGGTCTGATTTGCACCTTTGGTAATATGCTCAAGATCATGTCAAACTGCAGCGCATGATCAAGACAGCAGGTAGGATCATTGGGATCGATCAGCTGTCTGCAGCACAGCTGTATAGGGACCTTATTCTAAAAAAAGCTGATCAGATTCTCAACGATCCTACCCATCCTCTCCATCAGAAATTCAAAAGGAGTAGCAGATCAAGCAGATTCCTGCAGTAAAAAATTAGAACAACGAGGTTTAGCAAATCTTTTGTGCCGACGGCAATTCGACTTCTAAAGGAGAGGTAAATAGGCTGCAGCCCACCCTATATATTCTGGATATAGGCCTTTGAACTGTGTATTTTTCATACAATTTCATTGTGTTTGGACAGTGTTTCTCTGTATATTAAGACTGTTGGATTGCACTATGCGTAGAGTATATATTTATATTGTGGAGGGTGCATTTTCGTACCTGTGGTATTGTACTGGATGTTTCTGCTAGTGTGTGTGTGTGTGGGGAGGGGGGGGGTGCATGCGGGATGCGCTGTGCGCAGGATCCTGGGAGTGTGTGAAGTTTTATATGTTTTTATGAGACGTGTATGACCGTACATGAATTTCCCCTTGCGGGATAATAAAGTTGACCTTTGACCTTTGACCTTTGAACTTCCTAAAGCACTAACACACACGTGTTGTCTGTAACTGTTCACACACCAGAATCATAAAAACTCCTTTAACATAAAAAAAAAATCCCTGTGAATGTCAAAGCACTGATGTTTGACCCTGAATGTGCTGACTGCTTATTCCATGGACCGGTCTCCCTTCAGACTGTGTTGGACATTCAGTAGCATCAAGCTCCCTACAGCTGTCCTGTGTTCTGCTGAATGACCTAAAACGTCCCTCCATCTAAAGGGAGTGACGGTGTTGACACCAGCATAGAGCATCATCCTGTTTTACCTTTAATGCTGTTTGTTTTCTTGTTTTTGTTCTGAACATATGGTAAAGAACCACGTTAGAGGTCATTTAATATCATTTATATTTGTTGGCAAAATAAATACTTATATTATACTACTAGGGAGGTTCAACAGCATTTTATCAAACCTCATTAAGTTTAGCTTTTATTATTACAACTCCTAGATTGAGGTTTGGTTTCTGTGATCACCTGTTGTTGGGTGATGAAAAGCCACAAATACTTTCATTGTTAGTGGTAGCTGCTGAATTATAGTTTACATTAAACCAGCTAGCCTCATTAATCTTCACAACCCGTAACTACAACCTAAAAATGAAACGAGCAGCAGAAGATTGTTGAGTTGATCTTGTTCTGAAACACTGAAATAACAGCTGTAACATTTGGACTTTTCTTTTTTCACAAAGTACTTGATCCAAATAAATGAGGTCCTGATTCAGAACTATATTATCATATATTATCATATGATATGATATGATAATGAGCTCAAATGTGACTTGATGTGCATAAAAAGTTAAACAGTACAAACAGGACATTGATGTTTTTGAGATGCTTCGGGGGCCTTTTGTAAGTTATTTTATGGTACCATGAGTTATAATAGTAACATAATTCAATACTTGTTATATGTAAACATCATAATAAATGTAGAGCTGTTTGTGGCTCTTCTAGTTGGGGCTCCAGACAGTTTCCTACCTGAACAGTAAATCTGTCCCTGGTGGTTTTAACTGTGAATCAGAGTGGATTTCTCTGGTGTTTCTGACTGTGAGTAGCTGTGACCTGGGTGTGTGATGCTTCTATGTCATGGCAGGTGTATCGCTCAGGAACCAAGGAAGCTCAGTGTTGAGAGTGAAGTTGTTTGTTTGAGCAGCAACACCACAGAACAAATATTCAGCCTGTTCTCATCAGGTAATGCACTAGTTCAATATAAAAACGTGATATCAAGGTGAAATGTCATTAAGGAATGCTTTTAGAACCGAGCCTTACGAGGTGAAGGGCAGAGAGTTTGATCATGTGAAGTGAGAAGAAAAGATCAGAGTTTTCTTATTAAACCTAAATACTATGACCTTTTATAAAGTGCTTCAACAACAATAAGTGAAGGTTGAAACAGTTCCAAAGTGAGAGCAAAATGAAAAACAGCATCAGGTGTTCAAACATCAACAGAGGTTTTACATTTCTCTTGTTCCAGCAGTTTTCAGCGTCCACAGCTGTGAATGAGTTCAGGACAGAGCTGAACTGATCTGATCTCTGACTCTCTTTCTGCTTTGCTTTCATTCATCTGCTTCTTCTTTTCATTTCAAAGTCAAACTCTGAGGTCAGATATTGTTTCATAGAAACTATCTGGTGTTTTATTATGTTGTCTGTGCTGATAGTATCAACCTGATGTGAGCCAACACCAGTGTGTAGGCCTGTACTGAAGACACATAAATAAAACACCTTATTGGATATAAGATGTTCCCTCCATCTCATTTAATAACCACATGGTTTGATGTCACACAGATGTGTTGAAAGAGCAGATAATAAGAGTCCACAGTGAGAAACTGTACAGCTGTGAACCACATCTACTCTCTAGAACATCAAGGAAACAACACCTGTGTAGGGGACGCAGATAAGAGCTGGTCTAGTTATTAGAAAATATTAAAGATAATTATCAATATTAATAAAATTAATAATACTAAATTATCAATATATAATAATGATATCAGGGCACCAAATTATATTGGTACATACGCTCAAAAGACATTAAAATGTCTATCAAAAGTAATTAATAACTATCAAATTTATTATTATTTATATTGAATAATATGATTTAATGTATATTAAATCATCCTCGGGGCACCACTCTTTGAAACAAAGAGAAAATTATAACCAATTAATGTAGTCTCATAGCTAAGTCTCGTTAAATATACTAAACTATCAATTTAGAACTTTGATTAATAATTAAATTAATAACTATAACCAAAAATCACTATATCAATAGATAGTAAAGGTTGAAGGATATTGGAGTTCTTGAGACAGCAGCGGTTAGCATTATTCACTCTTGTACAATATTAAGCAGACCAGCATGTATAATCCACAAACATTTATTTACAAGATAATAAAGGTTTCAACACAATATTAATCTAACTAAATAACTAAACTAAACAAACAAGATGGCTACTTGTCTTTGATGTCTGCATGGCCAGTGGGTTAGAAAAGATGGTTAGTTTTCATGCAAGACCCTATGTCTGTGTAGAGCATGAACTAACACATCAGATGCGCCAAAGCCAGCTACCCAAATATCCTGACTACAACAATATCACAACATTAAAACTCAATGAATAACATTAAACATATCAATACAGGTACATTCACAGAAGTTAAGTTGAACAGTCTTGCTCAGCCGTGTGCAGTTGCTAATGCTAAGATATGCCCAGTACGTTACCAATCCATGGAAGAAAAGCTTGCAATTCCAAGTTGCAGAAGTTGGAGAAAGCAGACTGGGGAAAGTTGTGGTTCCAGGGTCAAAGATGTTGTCCTTGCCGTGCTCAAAACCAGTTGTGCAATTGGAGGGAAACTGGTCCAGTCCTGTTTCTGCAGCTTGGTGGCTTGGTACTAACTTCCTTGTTGGTTGAAGTTAGTTGGTCAAAAGGCAGGCACTCGCGTCTTCTGCCTTAGAAGTTCCTTGTGTACATGTCTGTTTGCTAACAAGACATCCAGAGCAGAGCTGGTTCTGCAGCTTCTGTCTGTACGGAGAGCTAGGTGAGAAGAGCCGCAGCTGACCTCCTGCAGGGCAGCAGGGGTTCAAGGAGGAGCAGAAAAGAAGGGCCAAGAAAGAGAGGAGCTGACCTTCCTCCAGGTCAGCAGCAGAGAAGAAAGAGGGAGAACAAAAGGGGGACCCTTCGGTTTTATCCCGCCTAAATTTCACAAGTACTTGTGAATGAGTCATCATGGTACAGTAGCCAATGAAAATGGTTACTGAGTCCATGGGTAGAGCTACTCAAGGATCCTGGGACGTGTAGTTCATTGTCTTTGCCACCATCTTGAATGGTGAGGTCCCAACATCCCCCCTTTTTAGTCTTAAGATGTCCATCATCCTTAAGAGCAAGCTAGAGGGTTGAATTTAGAGTTTTGCTGTTGTTAACAAACTCAAGTCTGCCCTAGTAACTGCAAAAGAGGAAAAGAATTAAGGCACCGTCAACTAGCATCTGTCTCACTGTTAGCTATGTGTTAGCTAGTAGCGTGGGAAGATAACTCTGGAGCTCTTGTGCTTGACTCGTGGCTCAGGGCTGTAACGCTCCAGGTAGCCAGAGGCAGAGAGGCACTCAGAGTAGCTATCACTGTCGGCTAGGTTATGTCCATGTTCTGAACCGTGGTCAGAGTCTGAACTGTGGTCAGAGATGCTGTGGTCATCGTCAGACCGGTCACGCCAATTCTCATCATAAAATTTGCAGATGACACTACAGTCGTCGGGCTCATATCAGGGGAAGATGAGTCTGCGTACAGGGATGAGGTCCTGAAACTGGCGAGGTGGTGCTCAGCCAACAACTTGACATTAAACACAAAAAAAAACAAAGAACTCATCATTGATTTCAGGAAGCGCAGCACAGACCTCCTACCACTATCTATATATGGTGAATGTGTTGAAAGGGTTCAAAACTTTACATTCCTTGGTGCCCACATCTCTGACAACTTCACCTGGTCTGTTAAGATCTTGGCTTCTGTGAAAAAGGCTCAGCAACGCATGCACTTCCTGAGACTATTAAAAAAGAACGATATGAATGAACAGGTGCTGATGAGGTTCTACCGCTCTTCCATCGAGAGTGTCCTGGTGTACTGCATTACAGTCTGGTACACCGGCTGTTCAGCAGCAGACAAGAAGGCTCTGCAGAGGGTGATAAACACAGCTCAAAGAGTCATCGGCTGTACTCTCCACCCCCTGGAAGAGATTTCTAACACCCGCTACTTCAGCAGAGCGTCAACCATCATCAGAGACTGTACTCACCCAGGACACCATCTTTTTGACTTGTTGCCCTCTGGGAAACGCTACAGATTGCTCAAGACCCGGACTAACAGACTGAATCACAGCTTTTTCCCCACAGCAATACGCATCTTGAACGGACCCAAATATACACAATGAATGTTTCTTTTTTAATGTGCAATAATCTCAACATGCATCTCTCACAGCAGTTTTTAGCTACTACATTTATTTATTGTTTTTTATTCATTATTTATTATTACTATTGTATGGAACATGTATGAATGATGTGTGGTTGTGTTTTTAACTTACGGCACCTTACAGGAGTAGCACTCCAAATTTCATTGTATGGTTTTGAACAATACAATGACAATAAAGGCATTCTATTCTGGGACAGAATTTCAGAGTATGGCTTTCTAACACTACTGTTGTGTGAATGCCTATCTCTACGCAGTTGGTGGACATGGCGGTTACGCTCAGTGTCCTTATGCAGCCTTTTGTGACCCCCCTTCGACCTGTTGTGAAGGTGGTCTTTTGAGGTGGCATATCTGCTTGACATGTCAGTGTTTGAGCTGGCAGGCTCAGTTGGTTTACCCCCCCTTTTGGAAATGACCAGAGTTTCCCAAGCTACCTGTGTCATCTTCCTTATCTCAAGCAGTGAGGGGTTACCCTGACGCGTCCTGAGTACCACATGAGTGCGGACACATGGGTGCAGGTTCTGCAAAAACAAGGACTTGAAGATGAGGGTTTTTTCTAAGCCTGGTGCATTCTTACCTTGGAAGAATGCATGCCTTAAACGTTTGTATTAATCCCTAGGATTCTCACTATGTCAATGTTTAATTTGGAGGGCTGCAAACATCGCTAAGGTCACGTCAGCAGTAGAAGAGAAGTCTTCTATCGGTGCATGACGGAGCTCACTGTAGTCATTTCTGACACTGGGAGGCTGTGACTGTATAAACTTGTGCACAGCTTTAGAGCTGGTTTTCCACACAGGTTTAACTTTCTCCATTTGAGTGGCGTGTGGTAAGTCAATTAGATTATGATCTAATTCTCTAAAGTAGTCATCAATGTGGTGATCACAGTTGTCTGGATCAAAACATTCAACGTCTTTAGCTATAAGCTCAATGACTTCATGACGGTAACACTGTGGGGTCCTTTCTGGTGAAGGCGAGACCAAATTAGCATTACAATGCACTTGTGCATCATATGCTAAAGTTCTCTCTGGCTGAGAACCAGAAACTGAACAGCTGTCATCACTCTTGTGACAGAGTGGAAAGGAAGCAAGAGGGAGGAGCATGGATAAAAGTGTCATGTCTCACTGGCTGAGAAGAACATGGTGCAAGATATCTTCTTGAAGATAAACTACATGTGTCTTCACTGTCAGTATCAGAAAAATGGAAAGTCAGGTAGCTGTTAGCACTGTCTCTCAGTGGAAGTTGAGGAGCTGACTTCATTCCCAAGGACTTTGAGAGTTTTGGAAATTCTTCACTTCTGAGTGGAGAGTGAGTTAACCTCTCATTAAGTGAGGAGTGTGAATCGGAGTAACCAAAATCACAGTGACTGACCGACTGTGTTTGGGAAAGACATTCTAGTCTAAGCCCTAACAATTTCTCTTTGTGTGAGCAAAGATCTGACTCTGCTGAATGCAGGTCTTCTAAGTAACGCATCATCTTTTTGTTCGCTGTCTGAACTTCATGAAGGAGACAAGCATTTTGCGCTCTTAGGGATTCTACCTCCTTTTCCAGGGCTGCTTTGCTCTGAATGGCAAGGCTGTTTTGCCTGTGAAAAATCAGAAGCAAGCATTTAAACAATGAGTCTTTGGATGCGGTCTGCGCATCTCACCTCTCTGTGAGTAGTGATTCTATTTCTTTCCTGCACTCACTGAAACTCAACCTGCTGATGAGTTCAGGGCAGCCAGGGTTTAGGCTCTGTGCTAGGGAGGAAATAAAAAGCTCTACACAGGAGTTCTCCATTGTTATGCCTGTAATGGAGGTTGAAACTAAACAGGATGTCTAGTACAAAAGAAAAAACAATGTTGTGGCTATGGTGTTGCTTTGGCAGACACCTTGTAGTGTAGCAGTAGGTACACTAGCCTAACAACAATACACTGGCCTACACTATGAGGGGTAGCTTCCTGTGGAGGAGGGGCAGCTACAGCACCAACTAGTGACTCTAGTGGGCATAAAACAAAAGGGGCCAGTAAAGTAAACACAGGTTTACAAAACAAGTTTGCTTACACACTTAGAACATGCACTAACTGAGATGCTAGGCAGTAACAATTGTGATGATGTCTCTTAAAAGTGACTCAAGCTGGAACATGTGAAAGTAACAGCTAGGTGCAAACTTATATCACAGGGCTGGTAGCACACTGTGGCTCTTATCAGGCTCAATTTAACTCACTCAGGCTGGAATGCGTGGCATTGACAGCCAGGTACAAGCTCTCTATGTTACACAGGGCCGGTGGCACGCTGTGTCATTAAAGGAACACTTAGATTAACAGCAATTTATGACAACTTGACTAGATTGCATTGAATACGTGGTATTCAAATGCTGAGCCAAAATTCTTTCAAGTTCTACAGAGTATGTTAACTTGAATTAGCAGCAAAAGCAATTTCTTCAAATAACACTATAAAGGTTTAAAGTGTAAATAATCAAAGTCTCTCAAATTACAATTCTCACCACAATGTACTTGTTTAAAAGTACAGCTGGACATCTACTCCTGTGGAAGACTAGTGGTTCAGAATGTAAACACTTTTGGTTTGTTTAGAAGTGGAATGTGACATTTTTGGTTTTGGCCAAAAATTATGCTGAAAATTAATATTGCACAATTATGAATAATTTGCCAACAATACTATGCCTCACACGGGGCACCATAATGTTGGGGACACAGGTAGAGCTGGTATAGTTGTTAGACAATATTAAAGATAATTATCAATATTAATAAAATTAATATTTCTAAATTATCGATATATAATAATAATAACAGGGCACCAAATTATGTTGGTACATACGCTCAAAAGACATTAAAATGTCTATCAAAAGTAATTAATAACTATCAAAATAATAATTAATTATACTGAATTATAGGATTTAATGTATATTAAATAATCCTCGGGGCACCACTCTTTGAAACAAAGAGAAAATGATAACAAATTAATGTAGTCTCATAGCTAAGTCTCGTTAAATATACTAAACTATCAATTTAGAACTTTGATTAATAATTAAATTAATAACTATAACCAAAAATCACTATATCAATAGATAGTAAAGGTTGAAGGATATTGGAGTTCTTGAGACAGCAGCGGTTGGCATTATTCACTCTTGTACAATATTAAGCAGACCAGCATGTATAATCCACAAACATTTATTTACAAGATAATAAAGGTTAAAACACAATATTAATCTAACTAAATAATTAAACTAAACAAACAAGATGGCTACTTGTCTTTGATGTCTGCATGGCCTACAAACAATATGGCGAGCACTTTAAAACTACAAAGATGGCTGGATCAAAGATGGCCGCCAGGGTGTCACCACATGGCCTCTTTGTCCATTGGAGCACATGGGCTCAGGGAGAACAAAGAGGGTGTTGATTAGGGGGTTGAGGTTCTCTGAATGTGTATGTTTGTGTTTAAACCAATTCACAGTTTATGTAAGTGATCTTAAAGTGTGTCGGATAATGCAGTGGGTTAGAAAATATAGTTAGTTTGCATGCAAGACCCTATGTCTGTGTGGAGCATAAACTAACACATCAGATGCGCCAAAGCCAGCTACCCAAATATCCTGACTACAACAAAATCACAACAGTAAAACTCAATGAATAATACTAAACATATCAATACAGGTACATTCACAGAAGTTAAGTTGAACAGTCTTGCTCAGCCGTGTGCAGTTGCTAATGCTAAGACATGCCCAGTACGTTACCAATCCATGGAAGAAAAGGTTGCAATTCCAAGTTGCAGAAGTTGGAAAAAGCAGACTGGGGAAAGTTGTGGTTCCAGGGTCAAAGATGTTGTCCTTGCTGTGCTCAATTCCAGTTGTGCAGTTGGAGGGAAACTGGTCCAGTCCTGTTTCTGCAGCTTGGTGGCTTGGTACTAACTTCCTTGTTGGTTGAAGTTAGTTGGTCAAAAGGCAGGCACTCGCGTCTTCTGCCTTAGAAATTCCTTGTGTACATGTCCGTTTGCTAACAAGACATCCAGAGCAGAGCTGGTTCTGCAGCTTCTCTCTGTACGGAGAGCTGGGTGAGAAGAGCCACAGCTGACCTCCTGCAGGGCAGCAGGGGTTCAAGGAGGAGCAGAAAAGAAGGGCCAAGAAAGAGAGGAGCTGACCTTCCTCCAGGTCAGCAGCAGAGAAGAAAGAGGGAGAACAAAAGGGGGACCCTTCGGTTTTATCCCGCCTAAATTTCACAAGTACTTGTGAATGAGTCATCATGGTACAGTAGCCAATGAAAATGGTTACTGAGTCCATGGGTGGAGCTACTCAAGGATCCTGGGACGTGTAGTTCATTTTCTTTGTCACCATCTTGAATGGTGCGGTCCCAACACCTGGATCTTTTGGTTGCTGTTTTCAATCCCAGCAGAGCACAAGAACAATCAGACACTACTGCATAGGACGTGACCTCTGACCTCTGACCTCTGACCTCATGGCTGTTTGTGACACTACGGGCATTTTTAAGTCACAGCAATTAAATTCTGGACTTTTGTTAAAATTTGCAGTGTAATGTTTGATAAATATATTACACAGTGTTATTACCCATATTGACATAAAGAATAATGACTAAATAATGTGATTTAATAAAATGTATGAAACGTTTTATGGGTCCAAACAACACTTTTCTTCATGTCCCACAACTGTGGTCTCAATGTTGAGATAAATGAGCTAATTCAGTTATAATATAATATTATTTAAAATGGAATTGTTTTATATACATATTAATTTACCCCATATTAACATTATTTTTTTGTTTACTAATCATTGATATGATTTTTTTTCATCTAAATGTGCCTGTCCCACACTCCTGAGTCCTTACCGAAACACTGAACAAATACCACAGTAAAACCTGTATTCAAAGCCAAACAAATCTGGTTTTCATGGAAACAGAAGTTATCAGGTGAGCACATGGATGACAGGTTGGGACGCCCACACAGGTGACCCTCAAGATCCAGAAAAACAAGGTGAACATCACCTCTTCTTCTTCTTCTTCTCACCATACAGCTCAGTAACATTTAAACAATAACTTCATATTATTGTTGAATTCATGGACATTAGATGCTAAGAGTCAAAGCTTACGTAGCACACCTCGCTAGCTGACATTTATCTGCAATATTAAACAATAACTTCATATGACTGTTGAATTCATGGATATTAGATGCTAAGAGTCAAAGGTAACGTAGCACACCTCACTAGCTGACATTTATCTGCAATATTAAACAATAACTTCATATTACTGTTGAATTCATGGATATTAGATGCTAAGAGTCAAAGCCAACGTAGCACACCTCGCTAGCTGACATTTATCTGACATATTAAACAATAACTTCATATTACTGTTGAATTCCTGTAGATTAGATGCTAAGAGTCAAAGCTAACATTGCTAACACCTCGCTAGCTGACATTTATCTGACATATTAAACAATAACTTCATATTACTGTTGAATTCCTGTAGATTAGATGCTAAGAGTCAAAGCTAACATAGCTAACACCTCGCTAGCTGACATTTATCTGACATATTAAAGAATAACTTCATATTACTGTTGAATTCCTGTAGATTTGATGGTAAGAGTCAAAGCTAACGTAGCACACCTCGCTAGCTGACATTTATCTGACATATTAAAGAATAACTTCATATTACTGTTGAATTCATGGATATTAGATGTTAAGAGTCAAAGCTAACGTAGCACACCTCGCTAGCTGACATTTATCTGACATATTATACTATAACTTCATATTACTGTTGAATTTATGGATATTAGATGCTAAGAGTCAAAGCTAACATAACACACCTCGCTAGCTGACATTTATCTGACATATTAAAGAATAACTTCATATTACTGTTGAATTCCTGTAGATTAGATGCTAAGAGTCAAAGCTAACGTAGCACACCTCGCTAGCTGACATTTATCTGACATATTAAACAATAACTTCATATTACTGTTGAATTCCTGTATATTAGATGCTAAGAGTCAAAGCTAACGTAGCACACCTCGCTAGCTGACATTTATCTGCAATATTAAACAATAACTTCATATAACTGTTGAATTCATGGATATTAGATGCTAAGAGTCAAAGCTAACGTAGCACACCTCGCTAGCTGACATTTATCTGACATATTAAACAATAACTTCATATTACTGTTGAATTCATGTATATTAGATGCTAAGAGTCAAAGCTAACATAGCACACCTCAATAGCTGACATTTATCTGACATATTATCAAATATGTATTTTCTGCAACATTTACTGTCTACATTTTTTTCAGAGTGTAGAGAAAGTAATGAAATCCCCTATTTCTTTTATTAAAGAAAAGTTTTTCTATCAATATTTACAATAATGCACAAAGCCTGATGAAAATTAATTTAAATGTCTTAAAAATATTATAGAATTTAAAAATTCAAAATGTATAAAATGAAGGTTATTGTAATGTTGCTAACAACAAGTGATGAAAACCATAAAAAATAAAAATATTACAGATTAAAATCTTAACCATTAGATGTAATGTTGTGTACCTGTTTACAAACTCTGATGGTTAAAATTCATAGAGGCTGATTATTATTATTTGTTAATTTGGGAGAGTGAAAAGTGAGCGTAGTTTAGAAACATATCATCATACATTTCTGCACATTTTATTCCATTAAGATGGAAAATCCGATAGAAGAGCTGAGCGGCAGAAGGTCAAATCCTCTTTTATATGAGAACACAGTTGAGACAGCAGAATAATAATAATAATAATAATAATAATAATAATAATAATAAAGTCTCCCCATCCTCCTCCACTGGTTGAAACAACATCATTCTACTTGAAAACTTTTCTCTAAAGGACATTGTTTATGGTCTCGTCATGGACAATAACAAAGATGACTTTCTGGTTAATAACATTCTCATTCTTGGAGAATTTTATTTGCACAAATCCAAGAATATGAAAGTGAAACCTAAAAGTTGAATGTGTTTCATTCTGACTTTCTTTCTTACATAAAAGCCATTAAAGTCATGAAAAACAAAAATGCAATGAACCCTCTTAGCATAATAGAAGAATATGATCTACAAGTACAGCCCTTCATTTATTTTATTATTATTTTCATATATATTTTAATTTTATAATTCATTTTCTTGTGTGTTTTGTTTCTTCTCTGTTTTGTTCTGTGAGTCCCTTTACTCTGATCTAATGATCTTTACAACATCGTGTTTGTACTTTTGAATTTATTCCATAAAAAAAGAAGAAAAAATAACATTATTCTACTTTCATTTTCGTTAACAACCTCTCTGGGTCCGTTTTACCCAGCTACGAGTGACGTCGATGCTGATGTTAAATTCCCATTGGCTCAGATGGAGGTTGACGTCATCGCCTCTCCTCGTCTCCTCTTCATTCAGCCCCGGAGCTCGAGCTGGAGGTCGGTATCAGAGTCTCTGTCCTCTCAGAGCTTCACCATGAACACGTTGATAGGGACTCTCCTGATAATAATCCTCCTCCATGGAGCAGCAGCAGGTCAGTTCACACTGATTATTAAATTAAGGTCTACTGTATATACTGTATATATCACTTTAAGGTTCATGTTTACTTCCAGGACTTCCGAACACATTAGAACAACTTCTCTTGAATAGATAGACAGACAGGCTCAGTGGATCTTTAGCTCTTTACATTCTCCTTTTCACTAACGGATATTAAACAACAACAAAAGGATTATTTGATTTTCATTTTCTATTTCTAAAAACAAAAAATAAAATCACTAGAAGACAGAAACGACAAAAACGCCCTTTTTTCTTTTTTTTTTTCATAGTCTGCCACTGGAAGTTGCCATTTACAAAGTAAGAGCGCGTATGAGGACGGTGCTGCTGTGTTACTTAAGGTGATGGACATGGATCAGTACATAGTTTTTAGAAACTATAACAGAGTGCTTCTGAGGGAAGAAGACATGACTGCAGAATAACTAACTTCAGTAAAGTGTGAAAGATATTGACAGATTCAAACTTCCTGGATCAATAACTCATAAACGAAACGTTAAAACACCAACAAGGGCTCTTTCTACCAAAATGTCTCCACACATGGTCTCTTCCTGGTTAGGCTACAAAACATATTTTGAAAATAAATTGTATTGTATCGTTGCCATGAAGACAATTGTATCGGGCAAACTTCTGTATAAACTAAACCAATAGTAGTATAACCAGGAAGAGACCATTGATGTGTGAAGACAGTCTGTTAGCACTTCACTTTATAACAGTGAAGTTATTGAATATTTCTCCCAATAAAAAATCACCAAAATTATACAAAGTATATTAGTCCAAACTAAGTGTTGTAGTACAACTATGAGGAGATCATTGATATGTGAAGTGATTTTGGTGGTACTACACTGTATAATACTGAAGTTATTGAATACTTTTTACAGCATCTCTTTTCAGTGTTGCACTTTGTAGACGGTCCATGACCAGTCCTCTCACAGCCGGCTGCATATAGAGACCAATGTTATGAATATATGTATATAATGTACTATGTCCAGCTCAGAGGACGGCTGGTTGTGATATAAATGAGGTTGTAGCTCGTTGTCTACTTTACTACGGTTAGAAAGGGCCCTCGTTGGTGTTTTAACAACGTTTAAATTATGAGTTATTGATCCAGGAAGTTTGAATCTGTCAATATCTTTCACCCTTTACTGAAGTTGAAAACAGTATATAGTTGACCTTTTATTAGTCTGGTTATGTTCTGTGGTCATTGTCAGATCTGGTGTGTGTTTGATCTCCTGATGTTACTGCCTCACTGATGGAACCAAACTGGTTTCATTAACAGCTGATCGGTGTCAGAAGGAGGCCACATGTCTGTGAATTTGATTGGATAGAAATGTAAACAGGTGTACAAAGTGACTTTATGTTATAAATGTACAGACATATTGTGTGAACCATCAGTGAGCCGCTCAGAAACAGGTAGTGAGACAATATAAAAACATCAAGTTAACACAAAGCGTCTCTTGTCCACAACTATATTTATTATAAACACTTTATAATGTCAGTATTGAAGTTGTTGATGTTTTATATAAATAGTGTGTTGTGGTTAATTCAGTGCTATTAATCATGTTGTTTTAGAGATTACAGTGATTTTCATTGATTAGACATAATGAGCATATTGTCCCCGTGTGGAAACACGTGACTATATTTCATCTCAGCTCCTCTACAGGCTGCTGCAGGTTTGGGAGTTTGATTTACAACCAACCAGTCAGCTGATGGTTGTTTTCCTGCTTTGTTGGTACAATATTTAATATCCTTCACTAATGTGTGTCAACTAAACACTTCATACATTATTCATTAATGATTTTTATTTTCAATCACTTCAGTGAACACTCCCAACACCAGATATAAACTGTAATCTGTCACCAAATAATACACATTTATTTGATAATAATAGAAAATAATACTATATATTACCTTCTCTTATTAAATAAATCATATTTAGAGAATAATGTGCACACAGAAACACACACATAATCAATAACAACCTACTGAAGATAAATATTACGTTCATATCGTCGTATTGTTTCATCTCTATATATATATTTTCTTAAGTGATATAATATTTAAAGAATATTTGAAGCCGTTCCACAGTGTGACTCCACATAGTGAATTATATATCTGCTTTAACGTAGCACCTCCATACTGAGTTGTGTTGGTTGGGTCAGATTACATCACACTGTACTACATCATGTTTAGTAGAGCTACACTGATCAATCAGCCCTCCATAGGATTTACTGATATTAGCTTATTGCAGATTTACGGTATCGGTGTATATATATATATATATATATCGACTGATAAGTAAGAAGAAACTGAAGTATAGAAATACCAAACTGAGTCTGAGCTCATTCATCAACAGAGTCTCCAGGACAGAGTTTGTCCTCCAGAGAGCAGCAGTTCATTGTTAAACTGTGAAATGTCCCTGAACTACTAATGATGCATCCTGGAGAATAAATGACTCCACTAACTGGAAACTAAAGTGGACTTTCTGTTCACACTGAGATATCCAGGACTAGATTAAATCAATAAATAAATGATGTCTGTTTCTATAAACTGATTTCTATCAATGAATGTCAGCTACACAACTGTAGGATCTAAAGATGGGACTCCTTTTAGATTTTATTACACAATCAGAAATATTAAAGACTGTCTGGAACTAAATATGTTTATATTTATTGAGTACACAGAGATTATTAGGATGTCTTGAATGTACTGTATAACGTTGTTCAGGGATTTATATAAAAACTGATAAATAAATGACATTAACTTTCTCTTCCAGTGACTCACTCTATGAAGTATTTCGAAACGGGTTCTTCTGGAGTCCCAAACTTCCCAGAGTTTGTGGTTGTTGGGTTGGTTGATGAAGTTCTGATAAGTCACTATGACAGTAACACCATGAGAACAGAACCCAAACAGGACTGGATGAGCAGAATCACAGAAGATAATCCTCAGTACTGGAAGAGGGAGACTGAGAACGGTAAGGGTCTACAGCAGCTCTTCAAAGTCAGCATTGAAGTTGCAAAGCAGCGTTTCAACCAAACTGGAGGTTTGTTCATGTTTCACTTTCTACTGATAAAATGTTGTTTATATTATTATACACACACACACACACACACACACACACACACACACACACTGAAACACAGTCAGACTCAACAGAAACATTACTTAGACTGAGACGACTGGATGCTGCTCCACACTGGTACAGTGATTCTGTCCATACCATAATAACCAACAGAGTCCCCACTAGATTATGCAAAGGTCTATGGTTGACCCTTAAATGGGATCAAGAACAACACTTAACCTACTGACCTATATCACTGACAGTATAAATTAAATATATTTACATGATAAATAAATATATTGGTATCATTAAAACACCTTTCAACTTATCATCTCATACCCCCATCCCCCCGCTGTTATTGTTAAGATGGTTCGGTCCAAACTGGACCCGGTGAGACACAATACATGTATATATATATACTATGGCATGCCGTTTAGTAAATTATTATATATATAATGTGAAATTTGAGAATATAGAATGAAATGCTGAATATATTGAATGAATTATGGAATGAAATCAGAAGTCATCAAGGCGCTGCTGCCATCTTGGTTTTATGGTCATTATCCGTACAGATGTTGGTGCTGTTAGACGTATGTGTCACTATGAGCGAGTCAGCAGTAAATCTAGTATCAGTAATCCTCAGTAATGAGGAGATAGTTAACACCCTGGTGAATGTGTGTACCACGGACCAAAATAATACTGGTAAACATATTCAATACCGTTCTACAGATGAAGAGTTTATTCACTTTTTCATCATGGAAGAGTAATGCAGAACTGAACTAGTTCATTAAAGTGTGAAAGATATTGACAGATTCAAACTTCCTGGATCAATAACTCATAAACGTGGTTTAGCTGGTTTGCATCATATCTCCAATGTAGAGAGCAACGTGTTAAAGTTAACGACAAATACTCATTCCCCCAACAATCCAAAATGGGCATTCCTCAAGGCTCAATCTTGGGCCCGCTGCTTTTCAGCTTATATATAAATGACTTGCCATCTTGCTGCAAAACAGCTGGATGTCAAATGTACGCTGATGACACAGTCATTTACGTGTCAGCTAAAAACCCTTGTGTAGCAGCAGAGACACTATCTAATGAAATGGAGGGTGTATCACAGTCTCAAAAATAACCATTTAACTTTGAATCTTAAGAAGACTGTGTCAATGTGTTTCTCAATTAGAAGGAGAGCACAAGAGCTTACAATCAAAATTGATCAACAGGAAATAAAGGAAGTCAATGATTTTAAATTTCTAGGTGTAATTTTGGATCCACAACTCAAAGTTGACAAACATGTTAAAAAGTTATGCAAGAAAGTAAAGGTAAATCTGAACTGTTTTAGAATGATACGACAATACATACCCTTTAAGGCAGCTCAACTGTTTATGCATGCCATGATATTTTCACACCTGTCTTATTGTGTTACTGTATGGAGCCAGGCTTCACAGTCAACTGTCAAACCTGTTGCATCGCTATATAAACAAGCACTGAAAATAATGGATCAAAAACAAATGAAATGGCACCACTGTATTATTCTGAAAAAGTATACGCTGCTCAGTTTTGATAGTTTTATCAAACTTTCTTTTGTCAAACTGATTTTTAAATGTGTGAACAATCTCGCCCCAGCTGTACTCTGTCCATATGTCACAAAAATGAATACCAATAGAATAGCCACCAGGGGATCAACAAATGGTAACTGCAGAGTGGCACAGCGTAAAACAACCTTCGGTCAGTCATCTTTTTCAGTAAAGGGAATACATTTCTGGAACGCTCTACCAACGGAAATAAAAACACAACCTGACATGAAAACGTTCAATGAAAAGGTGAAACACTGGCTGAAACTAAACCAAACCTGCGATCACTGATTATTTATTGGGAACTAACATATTTAATTCGACTGTATTGTAAGATGTTGTATTATGTGATTTTATGTATGATGTGCTATTCTGTATTTTCTTTTTTTATTTTATCTTCTTTTTCTTAAAAGCCTAACCAGGGACAAGGTCTGCAAATTAGCTATGGCTAGAAGTCCTATATACGTTGCATCGGTTGCACTTTAATTAAGTGTAACAATGCCTATGTATTGTCCCTGTCAAATAAACTAATAAATAAATAAATAAATAAACGAAACATAGTTAAAACACCAACGAGGGCTTTTTCTAACCGTAGTTGGGTAGACAACGAGCTACAACCTCATTTATATAACAACCAGCCGTCCTCCGAGATGGACACATTACATTATATATATATATATACAATGTAATGTGTCCATATATATATATATACTGTATATAGTAGAACTACAGATTAGATTACGTAACTTTACTTGTCCACAGTATGTCTCTGCCATAATAAACATCTATAGTACTGAATCAATTAGTCAATTTGTTGATCATCAGAAAATTAATTGACAATGATTTTGATAATCAGGTGATTATTTAAGTCTTTTATTTAAGACATGCAGCAAACATTTTCTATCTCCAGTTTCTCAAATATGATAATTTGCTGATTTTCTCTGTTTAATATAATTTTATATTAAATCCTGTTCAGTGTTTATAGATTTCTCTTTAGACTCTGAGAACTTGTGACGAGCATCTTCACTATTTTCTGACATTTTAAAATAAATGAATGTTTAATATATTAATCCAAAAATAATTGCTAATGAAAAGAATAATGAGTTTCAGCCCTAACTATACAGTAGAACTACAGAAGAGATGAGATTAACTCTACTGTACTGACCACAGTGTGTTGGTCCAGCCCAGCAGGCAGCATCAAGCCAACATCTGCAGGTGGAAACAGCTGTTGGTTGTCTTGAATGATTGACTGATGGATGGACCAATCAGGACACACAGACTGCCTCCCAGTCTCTATAATGGTCCTGATGGTCTCTGCCTTATTGTGACCAGTTGTAGTAACACAGTGCTGTCCTGGCTGAGCAGCTGGAGTCTAGAGACTAACCCTGGACTGGAAGTGTCCTTCAGTGGAAGCTTCTAGAGCAGCCTCAGGACAGTCTGGTCTGGAGTTTCTCACAGGAAGAGGATGTTGTTGGACTGATCCACTGGCTGCAGGGTCTCAGTGGGTGTAATGTTCAGTCCAGGATCAGGTTTCATCTGAGTCTGCTAGTCAGGACTCTGTTCCTGCAGCTCACATGAAGCCACAGCACCTTCAGCAGTGGAGATAAACTGTTTGTCTCAGTGGAGGCACTGAGGATCTGAACTGTGTTAGGATGTCACTCTGTTTCCCAGCAGTCTCTGCCTCTCTGTCTCTCTCCAAGACGTCCACACTGTCCACATGATGACTGGCTGTAAGTGTCTTTCATGGAGCCAATAACAGCAGGAGGTGTAGATCCTGTGGATCAGTGTGTCCGTGGGAAAGATGTGATATCAACTGATAATAGATGACCGGGCTGTGATCTCACTCTGGTTTAATGTCGTCTCTGTCTCTCTCTCTCTCAGGTGTCCACATTTTCCAGAGGATGACTGGCTGTGAATGGGACGATGAAACTAATGAGGTTAAAGGTTATTATCAGTTTGGTTATGATGGAGAAGACTTCATATCATTTGACCTGAAGACAGAGACATGGATCGCTCCAAAACAACAGGCTGTCATCACCAAACACAAGTGGGATCATAACAAAGCTTTTATAGCTCAGAACAAACACTACATCACCCAGATTTGTCCTGAGTGGCTGAAGAAGTACGTGAACAATGGGAGGAGCTCTCTGCTGAGAACAGGTAGAATCACATGACCTGAACAATCTTCATATGTCTCCTCTGTTTCTAACCAACAGTAACATTACAGTACATGTTACCATCATACAGAGACCTACTGTAACATTACAGTACATGTTACCAACATACAGAGACCTACTGTAACATTACAGTACATGTTACCATCATACAGAGACCTACTGTAACATTACAGTACATGTTACCATCATACAGAGACCTACTGTAACATTACAGTACATGTTACCATCAAACAGAGACCTACTGTAACATAATGTGTTCATACAATTATTTCTGTGATTTATTGGATTACCAGTAAAAACACTTTGAGCAGGAATGCTAATATTAATATAGAGTAACTAATAATACTGTTGTCTCTACTCTCCAGAGCTTCCCTCAGTGTCTCTCCTCCAGAAGACTCCCTCCTCTCCAGTCAGCTGCCACGCTACAGGTTTCTACCCGGACAGAGCTGATCTGTTCTGGAGGAAAGATGGAGAGCAGCTTCATGAGGACGTGGACCTCGGAGAGATCCTCCCCAACCACGATGGAACCTTCCAGATGAGTGTTGACCTGAAACTGTCATCAGTCAAACCTGAAGACTGGAGGAGGTACGACTGTGTGTTTCAGCTCTCTGGTGTGAAGGACGACATCGTCACCAGACTGGACGAAGCAGTGATCAGGAGCAACACAGGTAAGACTGAGATCAGGTGTGATGGAGATGATAAACACACATTTAGTTCACTGTCACTGTCCTGCACTTTATGGTGTTTTATGTGGATGGAAGTTGTGTTGTCATCTAGTTTTTATATATAATTTGAAGGTTTAGATCAGTATTAAACTAATGCACGTGCTCCTCTGGACCCAGAATTATTACCACCATTTCTGTTGTGACTACTTGTTGTTGTTTTGTCCTCAACAGAGAAGCCCACTGACATGACCGTCCTCATCATCGCTGCAGTGGTTTTTCTTGTTCTGGGTCTCGTCTCCTTCGCTTCATGGATTGGATTCAACATTTATAAAAAGATGATCGGTGAGAAACCGAAACAGAAACATCGTCTCATGTCTTTTCCTCTATTTTGATTTTAGACTTTAAGTTGATGCTTTTATCCAAACTAATGTCACTTCCCAGCACATCTAAATCTGTTTCAACCAGCAGTCAGAGCCACAGTTTGGTGATAATATGACTATAGCATGATGATGGAAGGGAGAATAAATGATGTAAAACAAAAGTTAGAAGGGATTTATTTATGAGTTGGAGTGAGTAGAAGAGCGAGTCATCACTGGAAAGGTCAAAGGTGACAAGTCTGACATTTTCAACTGTGACAACATAAATAATTAGTCTTGTCTTTTTATTTCAGCCAAACCCACTGAATCTCGTAAGTAAAACTAGTTTTTATTCTATTTTCTCTGAGCTGAATCTCTGTAGATTAAAAAGAGTTTGTGGATTCTGTGCTGAAGGACTTCTTCCTGCAGTGTTTGCTGAGAGCTAACAATGTGTTTCTGACCTTACAGCTGGAAGCAAATCTGAGAAAAAGGAACTGAATCAAGGATCCTAAATGATGAACACACCAGCCTGCACACAGTGAGTCACTTCATATGGGACATGAACCATTCACACCTGCTGCTTCTGTGATTGTTTCTTTATCTGCTGTTAAACTTCTGTGACACGTTGCAGCTGTAAAGAAATCTTTGAGTTTTTGCAGAACTAAGGTGAAACTGTTTAATATGACGTGAAGTGAGATTATTAAGAGAAAGATGGAGATGCTTTCAGAAAGCTTCACATCAGCAGCTCAGATAAACTGTCTGTATATTAAAAACTCAAATATTAACCTTTACAAAAACAGACACCAATTTATTAAAATGGTGTCGAACCAAATTAAAATAAACGATTAAACTAACAAAACGTGAAGACTTCAGTGACTGAATCATCTGAATGATGCTGTAAATATGTGGTTTTGTGGAACTGAACTCTCCAAACATTTATGGTAAATTATTTTGTTTTCTATTTTATGTATTATTATGTATCTGTATTTATTAAAGCTGCAGTATGCGAGATTGGCGTAAATATGATTTAAAAAAGTTATTTTTATTAAACGGCCGCTATATGGTGACAGTAGTTCATGAAACAGGTAACCTGAGTTAAATCCTGTTCCTCTGTGTCCTCCTGTGTCCTCCGGTGCTCCTAACGGCATCTGAAGGATTTCACTTACCGGAGGAAAACAAGGTCCGCTGCCCAGCTGCAGTCTATGAGAGCCGGCTGTCAATCACTCTGAACTCCGACCAAATGGTCAAACTAGGCAGCGCTGATCAGATATGAATCAATATTCTGTTACTGTAATGACTATTTCTCTCCTCAGATGTTCTCAGAATCATCTTGTAGTTACTGTTTAGTTGTAAAATGAGAAAGTTTGTGACGCGGCCGCCATTGTAAAATCTGTTGAAGGAAGCCAAGTTCTGGTCACATGACCGGAGCACAGCCAATAGGAACGCTCTCTCTCTCTGAAATGACCTGTGATTGGTCAAAATCTGCCGTCACGGACTAGATTTGTCTAAAGCCTGAAAACAGAGACATGAGGAGGAGCAGAAGTCTAGTTTTCTCTCAGAACACTTGAATTACAATATGCTGAAAGGTTATTATGGAATTTTTGCCAAATTATGCCAAAAAAATGTTGCCTACTGCCGCATTAACCTTTAGAAAAACAGAGACACCAATTTATTAAAATGGTGTGGAACCGAATTAAAATAAACGATTAAACTAACAAAACGTGAAGACTTCAGTGACTGAATCATCTGAATGATGCTGTAAATATGTGGTTTTGTGGAACTGAACTCTCCAAACATTTATGATTAATTATTTTGTTTTCTATTTTATGTATTTTTAGGTTTGTGGACACATTTTGCAGTGGATGACGGAGCGGTGGCGCCACATTCTCCTCCGTAAACTGGGAATTCATTATTATTATCATATTATTGTTATTCTTCATTCATATCATAAACTGGTGGAATCAGGGTTGGGATTTATTTGTAGATGCTCATTGATTGGAAAACAAAGAAAACGAATTAGAAAAAAAAATACAAATATCATCAAACAAAATGGGGACATTAAATTATTGGATCATTTAGTTTCAATTAAAAAAAAGTGTCATTTCCTCTGATAGAATATATTTATGTTTAAATGTTGGTAAATCAAATGAGGAAGATTATTTTTGGAGAGAATTAAAACAATGAAAGACTCACAGAACTCTTCATACATAATAATAAAGACTAAACAATAAATCACCATAGTTACAGTTTGATGCTTCTGATGTTAGTGGGAACACAAACGTACATTTACATATATAGAAATATTACTGTGATAGACACACACACACATATCCACGTACACTCCTACGGTCTGTCATTTAAATATATATATATATATATATATATATATATATATATATATATATACTGTATACAGTATACAGTGTTGCCCTCCCCCGTGCACACACACATGCACACAATAGAAACATCAGTTCAACATTTAATTTCCAGTTGTGTATATAGTTTGTTTGAATATTTCTTTAAAAGTGAATAAATTTGAAGGTTTTGTTTTTCCAAAGTAAATAATAATTCATGTCTTTGAGGTTTTTCTTAATGAATCAGGAGGATGTTGTTGTTTCATGATTCTATTTGAGCTTCTAAAAGGGTTGTTTGGGATGTTTGAAGCTTCTCAGCACACTGATAGAAATGTTCCTGTAAATATTTCCTGCTGGTATTTTGGGACGAGTTTTATAAACATAAAGAAATTGAACATCGATGCTCTAAATCAGGTCTTGTGTTGGGTGAAGTAGATGAATGTTGAATGAAGTTGTTCTGCTGTTTCACTCCTTTTTACTGTTTTGCTTTTCAATAAAGTTCCCAATATTACACATTTCTGTCTTTTTGTGATTCCATATATTTGCTCACACATCTGTGACTGTATATATACAATAATATGAATATTATAGTTGTACTGTAAACTTTGTAATCTTTAGTTTATTGATATAAAGGAAACGTGAGTAGCTGGATATGATGACTCACATCGTCTGAAATAGTTGTTTAATTTTCATCATAATGATACAAAAATACAGAAAATTGAATTGACATCTTTTTTTCCTGGTTGAAGAAACTGACTGTAGCTGAATGTCCCAGCTGACTGTAGCTGAATGTCCCAGCTGACTGTAGCTGAATGTCCCAGCTGACTGTAGCTGAATGTCCCAGCTGACTGTAGCTGAATGTCCCAGCTGACTGTAGCTGAATGTCTCAGCTGACTGTAGCTGAATGTCCCAGCTGACTGTAGCTGAATGTCCCAGCTGACTGTAGCTGAATGTCCCAGCTGACTGTAGCTGAATGTCTCAGCTGACTGTAGCTGAATGTCTCAGCTGACTGTAGCTAAATGTCCCAGCTGACTGTAGCTGAATGTCCCAGCTGACTGTAGCTGAATGTCCCAGTTGACTGTAGCTGAATGTCCAATCTGACTGTAGCTGAATGTCCCAGTTGACTGTAGCTAAATGTCCCAGCTGACTGTAGCTGAATGTCCCAGCTGACTGTAGCTGAATGTCCCAGCTGACTGTAGCTGAATGTCCCAGCTGACTGTAGCTGAATGTCCCAGCTGACTGTAGCTGAATGTCTCAGCTGACTGTAGCTGAATGTCCCAGCTGACTGTAGCTGAATGTCCCAGCTGACTGTAGCTGAATGTCCCAGCTGACTGTAGCTGAATGTCTCAGCTGACTGTAGCTGAATGTCCCAGTTGACTGTAGCTGAATGTCTCAGCTGACTGTAGCTGAATGTCCCAGTTGACTGTAGCTGAATGTCTCAGCTGACTGTAGCTGAATGTCTCAGCTGACTGTAGCTGAATGTCCCAGCTGACTGTAGCTGAATGTCTCAGCTGACTGTAGCTGAATGTCTCAGTTGACTGTAGCTGAATGTCTCAGCTGACTGTAGCTGAATGTCTCAGTTGACTGTAGCTGAATGTCCCAGTTGACTGTAGCTGAATGTCCCAGCTGACTGTAGCTGAATGTCTCAGCTGACTGTAGCTGAATGTCCCAGCTGACTGTAGCTGAATGTCCCAGCTGACTGTAGCTGAATGTCCCAGCTGACTGTAGCTGAATGTCCCAGCTGACTGTAGCTGAATGTCTCAGCTGACTGTAGCTGAATGTCTCAGCTGACTGTAGCTGAATGTCCCAGCTGACTGTAGCTGAATGTCCCAGCTGACTGTAGCTGAATGTCTCAGCTGACTGTAGCTGAATGTCCCAGCTGACTGTAGCTGAATGTCACAGCTGACTGTAGCTGAATGTCCCAGCTGACTGTAGCTGAATGTCCCAGCTGACTGTAGCTGAATGTCCCAGCTGACTGTAGCTGAATGTCTCAGCTGACTGTAGCTGAATGTCCCAGCTGACTGTAGCTGAATGTCCCAGCTGACTGTAGCTGAATGTCCCAGCTGACTGTAGCTGAATGTCTCAGCTGACTGTAGCTGAATGTCCCAGTTGACTGTAGCTGAATGTCTCAGCTGACTGTAGCTGAATGTCCCAGATGACTGTAGCTGAATGTCTCAGCTGACTGTAGCTGAATGTCTCAGCTGACTGTAGCTGAATGTCTCAGTTGACTGTAGCTGAATGTCCCAGTTGACTGTAGCTGAATGTCCCACCTGACTGTAGCTGAATGTCCCAGTTGACTGTAGCTAAATGTCTCAGCTGACTGTAGCTGAATGTCCCAGTTGACTGTAGCTGAATGTCCCAGCTGACTGTAGCTGAATGTCCCAGCTGACTGTAGCTGAATGTCCCAGCTGACTGTAGCTGAATGTCCCAGCTGACTGTAGCTGAATGTCCCAGCTGACTGTAGCTGAATGTCCCAGCTGACTGTAGCTGAATGTCTCAGCTGACTGTAGCTGAATGTCCCAGTTGACTGTAGCTGAATGTCTCAGCTGACTGTAGCTGAATGTCCCAGTTGACTGTAGCTGAATGTCTCAGCTGACTGTAGCTGAATGTCTCAGCTGAATGTAGCTGAATGTCCCAGTTGACTGTAGCTGAATGTCCCAGCTGACTGTAGCTGAATGTCTCAGCTGAATGTCTCAGCTGACTGTAGCTGAATGTCTCAGTTGACTGTAGCTGAATGTCCCAGCTGACTGTAGCTGAATGTCTCAGCTGACTGTAGCTGAATGTCCCAGCTGACTGTAGCTGAATGTCCCAGCTGACTGTAGCTGAATGTCCCAGCTGACTGTAGCTGAATGTCTCAGCTGACTGTAGCTGAATGTCCCAGTTGACTGTAGCTGAATGTCTCAGCTGACTGTAGCTGAATGTCCCAGTTGACTGTAGCTGAATGTCTCAGCTGACTGTAGCTGAATGTCTCAGCTGAATGTAGCTGAATGTCCCAGTTGACTGTAGCTGAATGTCCCAGCTGACTGTAGCTGAATGTCTCAGCTGAATGTCTCAGCTGACTGTAGCTGAATGTCTCAGTTGACTGTAGCTGAATGTCCCAGCTGACTGTAGCTGAATGTCTCAGCTGACTGTAGCTGAATGTCCCAGCTGACTGTAGCTGAATGTCCCAGCTGACTGTAGCTGAATGTCTCAGCTGACTGTAGCTGAATGTCCCAGTTGACTGTAGCTGAATGTCCCAGCTGACTGTAGCTGAATGTCTCAGCTGAATGTCTCAGCTGACTGTAGCTGAATGTCTCAGTTGACTGTAGCTGAATGTCTCAGCTGACTGTAGCTGAATGTCTCAGCTGACTGTAGCTGAATGTCCCAGCTGACTGTAGCTGAATGTCCCAGCTGACTGTAGCTGAATGTCTCAGCTGACTGTAGCTGAATGTCCCAGTTGACTGTAGCTGAATGTCCCAGCTGACTGTAGCTGAATGTCTCAGCTGAATGTCTCAGCTGACTGTAGCTGAATGTCTCAGTTGACTGTAGCTGAATGTCCCAGCTGACTGTAGCTGAATGTCTCAGATGACTGTAGCTGAATGTCTCAGATGACTGTAGCTGAATGTCCCACCTGACTGTAGCTGAATGTCCCAGTTGACTGTAGCTAAATGTCTCAGCTGACTGTAGCTGAATGTCCCAGTTGACTGTAGCTGAATGTCCAATCTGACTGTAGCTGAATGTCCCAGCTGACTGTATCTGAATGTCCCAGCTGACTGTAGCTGAATGTCTCAGCTGAATGTCTCAGCTGACTGTAGCTGAATGTCTCAGTTGACTGTAGCTGAATGTCCCAGCTGACTGTAGCTGAATGTCTCAGATGACTGTAGCTGAATGTCTCAGATGACTGTAGCTGAATGTCCCAGCTGACTGTAGCTGAATGTCCCAGTTGACTGTAGCTGAATGTCTCAGCTGACTGTAGCTGAATGTCCCAGTTGACTGTAGCTGAATGTCCAATCTGACTGTAGCTGAATGTCCCAGCTGACTGTAGCTGAATTTCCCAGCTGACTGTAGCTGAATGTCTCAGATGACTGTAGCTGAATGTCCCAGCTGACTGTAGCTGAATGTCTCAGATGACTGTAGCTGAATGTCCCACCTGACTGTAGCTGAATGTCCCAGTTGACTGTAGCTAAATGTCTCAGCTGACTGTAGCTGAATGTCCCAGTTGACTGTAGCTGAATGTCCAATCTGACTGTAGCTGAATGTCCCAGCTGACTGTAGCTGAATGTCCCAGCTGACTGTAGCTGAATGTCTCAGATGACTGTAGCTGAATGTCCCAGCTGACTGTAGCTGAATGTCCCAGCTGACTGTAGCTGAATGTCCCAGCTGACTGTAGCTGAATGTCCCAGCTGACTGTAGCTGAATGTCCCAGCTGACTGTAGCTGAATGTCCCAGCTGACTGTAGCTGAATGTCCCAGCTGACTGTAGCTGAATGTCCCAGCTGACTGTAGCTGAATGTCCCAGCTGACTGTAGCTGAATGTCTCAGCTGACTGTAGCTGAATGTCCCAGCTGACTGTAGCTGAATGTCCCAGCTGACTGTAGCTGAATGTCCCAGCTGACTGTAGCTGAATGTCTCAGCTGACTGTAGCTGAATGTCCCAGCTGACTGTAGCTGAATGTCCCAGCTGACTGTAGCTGAATGTCCCAGCTGACTGTAGCTGAATGTCCCAGCTGACTGTAGCTGAATGTCCCAGCTGACTGTAGCTGAATGTCTCAGCTGACTGTAGCTGAATGTCCCAGCTGACTGTAGCTGAATGTCCCAGCTGACTGTAGCTGAATGTCCCAGCTGACTGTAGCTGAATGTCCAGCTGACTGTAGCTGAATGTCCCAGCTGACTGTAGCTGAATGTCTCAGCTGACTGTAGCTGAATGTCCCAGCTGACTGTAGCTGAATGTCCCAGCTGACTGTAGCTGAATGTCCCAGCTGACTGTAGCTGAATGTCCCAGCTGACTGTAGCTGAATGTCCCAGCTGACTGTAGCTGAATGTCTCAGCTGACTGTAGCTGAATGTCCCAGCTGACTGTAGCTGAATGTCCCAGCTGACTGTAGCTGAATGTCCCAGCTGACTGTAGCTGAATGTCCCAGCTGACTGTAGCTGAATGTCCCAGCTGACTGTAGCTGAATGTCTCAGCTGACTGTAGCTGAATGTCCCAGCTGACTGTAGCTGAATGTCCCAGCTGACTGTAGCTGAATGTCTCAGCTGACTGTAGCTGAATGTCCCAGCTGACTGTAGCTGAATGTCCCAGCTGACTGTAGCTGAATGTCTCAGCTGACTGTAGCTGAATGTCCCAGCTGACTGTAGCTGAATGTCCCAGCTGACTGTAGCTGAATGTCCAGCTGACTGTAGCTGAATGTCCCAGCTGACTGTAGCTGAATGTCCCAGCTGACTGTAGCTGAATGTCCCAGCTGACTGTAGCTGAATGTCTCAGCTGACTGTAGCTGAATGTCCCAGCTGACTGTAGCTGAATGTCCCAGCTGACTGTAGCTGAATGTCCAGCTGACTGTAGCTGAATGTCCAGCTGACTGTAGCTGAATGTCTCAGCTGACTGTAGCTGAATGTCTCAGCTGACTGTAGCTGAATGTCCCAGCTGACTGTAGCTGAATGTCTCAGCTGACTGTAGCTGAATGTCCCAGCTGACTGTAGCTGAATGTCCCAGCTGACTGTAGCTGAATGTCCCAGCTGACTGTAGCTGAATGTCTCAGCTGACTGTAGCTGAATGTCCCAGCTGACTGTAGCTGAATGTCCCAGCTGACTGTAGCTGAATGTCCCAGCTGACTGTAGCTGAATGTCTCAGCTGACTGTAGCTGAATGTCCCAGCTGACTGTAGCTGAATGTCTCAGCTGACTGTAGCTGAATGTCCCAGCTGACTGTAGCTGAATGTCCCAGCTGACTGTAGCTGAATGTCTCAGCTGACTGTAGCTGAATGTCCCAGCTGACTGTAGCTGAATGTCCCAGCTGACTGTAGCTGAATGTCTCAGCTGAATGTCCCAGCTGACTGTAGCTGAATGTCTCAGTTGACTGTAGCTGAATGTCCCAGCTGACTGTAGCTGAATGTCTCAGATGACTGTAGCTGAATGTCTCAGCTGACTGTAGCTGAATGTCCCAGCTGACTGTAGCTGAATGTCCCAGCTGACTGTAGCTGAATGTCTCAGCTGACTGTAGCTGAATGTCCCAGCTGACTGTAGCTGAATGTCCCAGCTGACTGTAGCTGAATTTCCCAGTTGACTGTAGCTGAATTTCCCAGCTGACTGTAGCTCAATGTCCCAACTGACTGTAGCTGAATGTCCCAGCTGACTGTAGCTGAATGTCCCAGCTGACTGTAGCTGAATGTCCCAGCTGACTGTAGCTGAATGTCCCAGCTGACTGTAGCTGAATGTCCCAGCTGACTGTAGCTGAATGTCCCAGCTGACTGTAGCTGAATGTCCCAGCTGACTGTAGCTGAATGTCCCAACTGACTGTAGCTGAATGTCCCAGCTGACTGTAGCTGAATGTCTCAGCTGACTGTAGCTGAATGTCCCAGCTGACTGTAGCTGAATGTCCCAGCTGACTGTAGCTGAATGTCTCAGCTGACTGTAGCTGAATGTCCCAGCTGACTGTAGCTGAATGTCCCAGCTGACTGTAGCTGAATGTCCCAGCTGACTGTAGCTGAATGTCCCAGCTGACTGTAGCTGAATGTCCAGCTGACTGTAGCTGAATGTCCCAGCTGACTGTAGCTGAATGTCCCAGCTGACTGTAGCTGAATGTCCCAGCTGACTGTAGCTGAATGTCCCAGCTGACTGTAGCTGAATGTCCCAGCTGACTGTAGCTGAATGTCCCAGCTGACTGTAGCTGAATGTCCCAGCTGACTGTAGCTGAATGTCCCAGCTGACTGTAGCTGAATGTCCCAGCTGACTGTAGCTGAATGTCCAGCTGACTGTAGCTGAATGTCCCAGCTGACTGTAGCTGAATGTCTCAGCTGACTGTAGCTGAATGTCCCAGCTGACTGTAGCTGAATGTCCCAGCTGACTGTAGCTGAATGTCCCAGCTGACTGTAGCTGAATGTCCCAGCTGACTGTAGCTGAATGTCCCAGCTGACTGTAGCTGAATGTCTCAGCTGACTGTAGCTGAATGTCCCAGCTGACTGTAGCTGAATGTCCCAGCTGACTGTAGCTGAATGTCCCAGCTGACTGTAGCTGAATGTCCCAGCTGACTGTAGCTGAATGTCCCAGCTGACTGTAGCTGAATGTCCCAGCTGACTGTAGCTGAATGTCCCAGCTGACTGTAGCTGAATGTCCCAGCTGACTGTAGCTGAATGTCCAGCTGACTGTAGCTGAATGTCCCAGCTGACTGTAGCTGAATGTCCCAGCTGACTGTAGCTGAATGTCCCAGCTGACTGTAGCTGAATGTCCCAGCTGACTGTAGCTGAATGTCCCAGCTGACTGTAGCTGAATGTCCCAGCTGACTGTAGCTGAATGTCCCAGCTGACTGTAGCTGAATGTCCCAGCTGACTGTAGCTGAATGTCCCAGCTGACTGTAGCTGAATGTCCCAGCTGACTGTAGCTGAATGTCCCAGCTGACTGTAGCTGAATGTCCCAGCTGACTGTAGCTGAATGTCCCAGCTGACTGTAGCTGAATGTCCCAGCTGACTGTAGCTGAATGTCCCAGCTGACTGTAGCTGAATGTCCCAGCTGACTGTAGCTGAATGTCCCAGCTGACTGTAGCTGAATGTCCCAGCTGACTGTAGCTGAATGTCCCAGCTGACTGTAGCTGAATGTCCCAGCTGACTGTAGCTGAATGTCCCAGCTGACTGTAGCTGAATGTCCCAGCTGACTGTAGCTGAATGTCCCAGCTGACTGTAGCTGAATGTCCAGCTGACTGTAGCTGAATGTCTCAGCTGACTGTAGCTGAATGTCTCAGCTGACTGTAGCTGAATGTCCCAGCTGACTGTAGCTGAATGTCCAGCTGACTGTAGCTGAATGTCCAGCTGACTGTAGCTGAATGTCCCAGCTGACTGTAGCTGAATGTCTCAGCTGACTGTAGCTGAATGTCCCAGCTGACTGTAGCTGAATGTCCCAGCTGACTGTAGCTGAATGTCCCAGCTGACTGTAGCTGAATGTCTCAGCTGACTGTAGCTGAATGTCCCAGCTGACTGTAGCTGAATGTCCCAGCTGACTGTAGCTGAATGTCCCAGCTGACTGTAGCTGAATGTCCCAGCTGACTGTAGCTGAATGTCTCAGCTGACTGTAGCTGAATGTCCCAGCTGACTGTAGCTGAATGTCCCAGCTGACTGTAGCTGAATGTCCAGCTGACTGTAGCTGAATGTCCCAGCTGACTGTAGCTGAATGTCCCAGCTGACTGTAGCTGAATGTCCCAGCTGACTGTAGCTGAATGTCCCAGCTGACTGTAGCTGAATGTCCCAGCTGACTGTAGCTGAATGTCTCAGCTGACTGTAGCTGAATGTCCCAGCTGACTGTAGCTGAATGTCCCAGCTGACTGTAGCTGAGTGTCTCAGCTGACTGTAGCTGAATGTCCCTGTTGACTGTAGCTGAATGTCCCAGCTGACTGTAGCTGAATGTCCAGCTGACTGTAGCTGAATGTCTCAGCTGACTGTAGCTGAATGTCTCAGTTGACTGTAGCTGAATGTCCCAGCTGACTGTAGCTGAATGTCTCAGATGACTGTAGCTGAATGTCCAGCTGACTGTAGCTGAATGTCCCAGCTGACTGTAGCTGAATGTCCCAGATGACTGTAGCTGAATGTCTCAGCTGACTGTAGCTGAATGTCCCAGTTGACTGTAGCTGAATGTCCAGCTGACTGTAGCTGAATGTCCCAGCTGACTGTAGCTGAATGTCCCAGCTGACTGTAGCTGAATGTCTCAGCTGACTGTAGCTGAATGTCCCAGCTGACTGTAGCTGAATGTCCCAGCTGACTGTAGCTGAATGTCTCAGCTGACTGTAGCTGAATGTCCCAGCTGACTGTAGCTGAATGTCCCAGCTGACTGTAGCTGAATGTCCCAGCTGACTGTAGCTGAATGTCACAGATGACTGTAGCTGAATGTCCCAGCTGACTGTAGCTGAATGTCCCAGCTGACTGTAGCTGAATGTCGCAGATGACTGTAGCTGAATGTCCCAGCTGACTGTAGCTGAATGTCCCAGCTGACTGTAGCTGAATGTCTCAGCTGACTGTAGCTGAATGTCCCAGCTGACTGTAGCTGAATGTCCCAGCTGACTGTAGCTGAATGTCCCAGCTGACTGTAGCTGAATGTCCAATCTGACTGTAGCTGAATGTCCCAGTTGACTGTAGCTGAATGTCTCAGCTGACTGTAGCTGAATGTCTCAGCTGACTGTAGCTGAATGTCCCAGCTGACTGTAGCTAAATGTCTCAGCTGACTGTAGCTGAATGTCCCAGTTGACTGTAGCTGAATGTCCAATCTGACTGTAGCTGAATGTCCCAGCTGACTGTAGCTGAATATCACAGCTGACTGTAGCTGAATGTCCCAGTTGACTGTAGCTGAATGTCCCAGCTGACTGTAGCTGAATGTCCCAGCTGACTGTAGCTGAATGTCCCAGCTGACTGTAGCTGAATGTCCCAGCTGACTGTAGCTGAATGTCCCAGCTGACTTTAGCTGAATGTCTCAGCTGACTGTAGCTGAATGTCCCAGCTGACTGTAGCTGAATGTCCCATCTGACTGTAGCTGAATGTCTCAGCTGACTGTAGCTGAATGTCCCAGCTGACTAGCTGAATGTCTCAGCTGACTGTAGCTGAATGTCCCAGCTGACTGTAGCTGAATGTCCCAGTTGACTGTAGCTGAATGTCTCAGCTGACTGTAGCTGAATGTCCCAGCTGACTGTAGCTGAATGTCCCAGCTGACTGTAGCTGAATGTCCCAGCTGACTGTAGCTGAATGTCCCAGCTGACTGTAGCTGAATGTCCCAGCTGACTGTAGCTGAATGTCTCAGCTGACTGTAGCTGAATGTCCCAGCTGACTGTAGCTGAATGTCCCAGCTGACTGTAGCTGAATGTCCCATCTGACTGTAGCTGAATGTCTCAGCTGACTGTAGCTGAATGTCCCAGCTGACTAGCTGAATGTCTCAGCTGACTGTAGCTGAATGTCCCAGCTGACTGTAGCTGAATGTCCCAGCTGACTGTAGCTGAATGTCCCAGTTGACTGTAGCTGAATGTCTCAGCTGACTGTAGCTGAATGTCTCAGTTGACTGTAGCTGAATATCTCAGTTGACTGTAGCTGAATGTCCCAGTTGACTGTAGCTGAATGTCTCAGCTGACTGTAGCTGAATGTTCCAGTTGACTGTAGCTGAATGTCCCAGCTGACTGTAGCTGAATGTCACAGCTGACTGTAGCTGAATGTCCCAGCTGACTGTAGCTGAATGTCACAGCTGACTGTAGCTGAATGTCCCAGTTGACTGTAGCTGAATGTCTCAGCTGACTGTAGCTGAATGTCCCAGCTGACTGTAGCTGAATGTCCCAGCTGACTGTAGCTGAATGTCACAGCTGACTGTAGCTGAATGTCCCAGCTGACTGTAGCTGAATGTCTCAGCTGACTGTAGCTGAATGTCCCAGCTGACTGTAGCTGAATGTCTCAGCTGACTGTAGCTGAATGTCCCAGCTGACTGTAGCTGAATGTCCCAGCTGACTGTAGCTGAATGTCCCAGCTGACTGTAGCTGAATGTCCCAGCTGACTGTAGCTGAATGTCCCAGCTGACTGTAGCTGAATGTCCCAGCTGACTGTAGCTGAATGTCCCAGCTGACTGTAGCTGAATGTCCCAGCTGACTGTAGCTGAATGTCCCAGCTGACTGTAGCTGAATGTCCCAGCTGACTGTAGCTGAATGTCCCAGCTGACTGTAGCTGAATGTCCCAGCTGACTGTAGCTGAATGTCCCAGCTGACTGTAGATGAATGTCCCAGCTGACTGTAGCTGAATGTCCCAGCTGACTGTAGCTGAATGTCCCAGCTGACTGTAGCTGAATGTCCCAGCTGACTGTAGCTGAATGTCTCAGCTGACTGTAGCTGAATGTCTCAGCTGACTGTAGCTGAATGTCCCAGCTGACTGTAGCTGAATGTCTCAGCTGACTGTAGCTGAATGTCTCAGCTGACTGTAGCTGAATGTCCCAGCTGACTGTAGCTGAATGTCTCAGCTGACTGTAGCTGAATGTCCCAGCTGACTGTAGCTGAATGTCTCAGCTGAATGTCTCAGCTGACTGTAGCTGAATGTCTCAGCTGACTGTAGCTGAATGTCCCAGCTGACTGTAGCTGAATGTCTCAGCTGACTGTAGCTGAATGTCCCAGCTGACTGTAGCTGAATGTCCCAGCTGACTGTAGCTGAATGTCTCAGCTGACTGTAGCTGAATGTCCCAGTTGACTGTAGCTGAATGTCCCAGCTGACTGTAGCTGAATGTCCCAGCTGACTGTAGCTGAATGTCTCAGCTGACTGTAGCTGAATGTCCCAGCTGACTGTAGCTGAATGTCCCAGCTGACTGTAGCTGAATGTCCCAGCTGACTGTAGCTGAATGTCTCAGCTGACTGTAGCTGAATGTCCCAGCTGACTGTAGCTGAATGTCCCAGCTGACTGTAGCTGAGTGTCTCAGCTGACTGTAGCTGAATGTCCCTGTTGACTGTAGCTGAATGTCCCAGCTGACTGTAGCTGAATGTCTCAGCTGAATGTCTCAGCTGACTGTAGCTGAATGTCTCAGTTGACTGTAGCTGAATGTCCCAGCTGACTGTAGCTGAATGTCTCAGATGACTGTAGCTGAATGGCTCAGATGACTGTAGCTGAATGTCCCACCTGACTGTAGCTGAATGTCCCAGATGACTGTAGCTAAATGTCTCAGCTGACTGTAGCTGAATGTCCCAGTTGACTGTAGCTGAATGTCCAATCTGACTGTAGCTGAATGTCCCAGCTGACTGTAGCTGAATGTCCCAGCTGACTGTAGCTGAATGTCTCAGATGACTGTAGCTGAATGTCCCACCTGACTGTAGCTGAATGTCCCAGCTGACTGTAGCTGAATGTCTCAGATGACTGTAGCTGAATGTCCCAGCTGACTGTAGCTGAATGTCCCAGCTGACTGTAGCTGAATGTCCCAGCTGACTGTAGCTGAATGTCCCAGCTGACTGTAGCTGAATATCACAGCTGACTGTAGCTGAATGTCCCAGCTGACTGTAGCTGAATGTCTCAGCTGACTGTAGCTGAATGTCCCAGCTGACTGTAGCTGAATGTCCCAGCTGACTGTAGCTGAATGTCTCAGCTGACTGTAGCTGAATGTCCCAGCTGACTGTAGCTGAATGTCCCAGCTGACTGTAGCTGAATGTCCCAGCTGACTGTAGCTGAATGTCCAATCTGACTGTAGCTGAATGTCCCAGTTGACTGTAGCTGAATGTCTCAGCTGACTGTAGCTGAATGTCTCAGCTGACTGTAGCTGAATGTCCCAGCTGACTGTAGCTAAATGTCTCAGCTGACTGTAGCTGAATGTCCAGTGACTGTAGTGAAAGTCCCAGCTGACTGTAGCTGAATGTCCCAGCTGACTGTAGCTGAATGTCTCAGCTGACTGTAGCTGAATGTCCCAGCTGACTGTAGCTGAATGTCCCAGCTGACTGTAGCTGAATGTCTCAGCTGACTGTAGCTGAATGTCCCAGCTGACTGTAGCTGAATGTCCCAGCTGACTGTAGCTGAATGTCTCAGCTGACTGTAGCTGAATGTCCCAGCTGACTGTAGCTGAATGTCCCAGCTGACTGTAGCTGAATGTCACAGCTGACTGTAGCTGAATGTCCCAGCTGACTGTAGCTGAATGTCCCAGCTGACTGTAGCTGAATGTCCCAGCTGACTGTAGCTGAATGTCCCAGCTGACTGTAGCTGAATGTCTCAGCTGACTGTAGCTGAATGTCCCAGCTGACTGTAGCTGAATGTCCCAGCTGACTGTAGCTGAATGTCCCATCTGACTGTAGCTGAATGTCTCAGCTGACTGTAGCTGAATGTCCCAGCTGACTAGCTGAATGTCTCAGCTGACTGTAGCTGAATGTCCCAGCTGACTGTAGCTGAATGTCCCAGCTGACTGTAGCTGAATGTCCCAGTTGACTGTAGCTGAATGTCTCAGCTGACTGTAGCTGAATGTCTCAGTTGACTGTAGCTGAATATCTCAGTTGACTGTAGCTGAATGTCCCAGTTGACTGTAGCTGAATGTCTCAGCTGACTGTAGCTGAATGTTCCAGTTGACTGTAGCTGAATGTCCCAGCTGACTGTAGCTGAATATCACAGCTGACTGTAGCTGAATGTCCCAGCTGACTGTAGCTGAATGTCTCAGCTGACTGTAGCTGAATGTCCCAGTTGACTGTAGCTGAATGTCTCAGTTGTCCTGAGTTGATTGGAGGTTAATCAGATCACCTGTTGTCCAGGTTTGAGGACTGATGGCTCCTGATAAAGAAGTGACAGCAGCTTGGTGTATTTCTCCTCTTGACCAATCAGGATGTGACGCCGGCCTTTCTTTAGTGCTGAAGAGACCTGTTGGGACCCACCATTCAAGATGGTGGCAAAGTCAATGAACTACGCTTCCCAGGATCCTTGAGTCATTCACCCACTGAGTATCTCTACCCATGGACTCAGTAACCATTCTATTGGCTACTGTAGCATGATGACTCATTCACACGTACTTGTGAAAGTCATCCAAGATAAAAGCAAAGGGATCCCCCCTTTGTTCTCTCTCTTTCTGCTCTTCTCCTTCTCAACCCCTGCTGACCTGCAGAAGGTCAACTGCAGCTCTTCTCAACCAGCTCTCCCTACAGACCAGAGACTGCATGAAGAAGCAGCTCTGCTATGATCTATGACTGTTAGCAAACAGACATAGAAACACAAAGAACTTCTAAGGCAGAAGAAAAGTCTTGCATGCAAACTAACCATCTTTTCTAACCCACTGCATTATCTGACACACATTAAGATCACTTACATAAACTCTGAATTGGTTTAAACACAAACATACACATTCAGAGAACCTCAACCCCCACATCAACACCCCCTTTGTTCTCCCTGAGCCCATGTGCTCCGAAGACCAAAGAGGTCATGTGGTGAAATCCTGGCGGCCATCTTTGATCCAGCCATCTTTTGAGTTTTACAGTGCTCGCCATATTGTTTGTAGGCCATGCAGACATCTTGAGAAGTGTGGCAGACTATTCTGTGGACTTCCGGATTCTGGCAGCGGAGTCGGGATGGAATGACGAAGCGCTGCGGGGAATATACATACCAGTTTGAACAAACAATTGAAGGATGAACTTGCTGTACGAGATGAGACTAACTCTCTTGATTCCCTTGTTGATTTGTCTGTAAGGTTAGACAATCGCATGCGGGAGAGACGCAGAGAGAAGAACTACAATTCCCAGACTTCCGTGAACCACCATGCTGCGTCATACACTCCCGCGAAAGTCGCTCCCAGTGCTCCTCCCATCTACGTCACTCGCTCCAGCCCATCCGCTCCGCCCGAGGAACCCATGCAGCTCGGCCGAGCGAATCTTTCTCCTGCCGAACGCCAGAGGAGAATACGGGCCGGTGAGTGCATATACTGTGGCCAAATCGGTCACTTCCTGGCTGCCTGTCCTTCTCGCCCAAAAGACCGTGCTCATCAGTAGCAGTGGGGGTACTGGTGAGCGAGATTAATGGCCCCCAAAGTAATCCTCCACATACTCAACTCCCAGCTAAACTATGTCTCCAACAGTTTTCACTGCCGTTATCGGCACTCATTGACTCTGGCGCGGAGCAAAGTTTTTTAGATAAGGAGGTTGTGCATCAGGCGGGAATAAAGATTGAGCCCTTAGAGACACCAGTTAACGTCAGTGCCTTAGATGGTAAAATCTTGGCCAAAGTAACTCACCGTACAGAACCCCTGCTCCTTATTCTTTCCGGTAACCACCATCAATACATTCAGTTTGTTGTGTTTTCCGCTCCTAAGACGTCACTTGTGTTGGGACACCCGTGGTTAAAGTTACACAACCCTCACTTTGACTGGTCCACGGGTCAGATCATTAGTTGGAGTACTTTTTGTCATTCAGAATGCCTGAAATCTGCGTTGCCACCTCTTGAGGTCAGTGTCACCCCAAAGACTACTGTACCATCAGACTTAACCTCTGTACCATCTGTGTATCATGAATAAAGGGAGGCTTTCAGTAAGGATAAGGCGTTATCCTTGCCACCCCATCGCCCCTATGACTGCGCAGTGGAACTGTTGCCTGGAGCCACATTTCCATCGAGTCGCCTGTATAACCTGTCCCGACCCGAGAGAGATACTATGGAGACATATATCAACGACTCACTGGCTGCAGGCATTATACGGCCGTCCTCCTCGCCACTGGGGGCAAGCTTCTTCTTTGTAAGCAAGAAAGATAAGACTCTTCGTCCATGCATTGATTTTCGTGGTTTGAATAATATCACTGTGAAGAATAAGTACCCTCTGCCGCTAATCAGTTCTGCTTTCGAACCTCTTCAGGGAGCCCAGATCTTCATCAAATTGGATCTCAGGAATGCTTATCACCTGGTGCGGATCAAGGAGGGAGATGACTGGAAGACTGCCTTCAACACGCCACTGGGCCACTTTGAGTACCTGGTAATGCCTTTCGGCCTGACAAACGCTCCCGCAGTATTTCAAGCCTTGGTTAACGATGTTTTGAGAGATTTTTTTAACCGTTTTGTGTTTGTGTACCTTGATGACATTCTGATTTTTTTCCGTAACCTCTCTGAACATCAGAGCCATGTCCACCAGGTACTCCAAAGACTACTTGAGAACAAGTTATTTGTGAAGGCGGAGAAGTGCGAATTTCATGTTAGCTCAGTGGGCTTCCTGGGCTACATCATTGAGAGTGGGCAGGTGAAGACGGACCCGGTAAAGGTCCAGGCAGTGGCTGAGTGGCCAAGACCCACGTCAAGGAAAATATTACAACGTTTCCTTGGGTTTGCCAACTTTTACCGGCGTTTCGTCAGAGAATACAGCAAGATTGCTGCTCCTCTCACCAAGCTAACCTCTCCCTCTGTTCCTTTCTCTTGGGGCACTGAAGCGGAGCAAGCATTCGCTCTCCTGAAGGACCGTTTCACTTCTGCTCCCATCCTGGTACATCCTGATCCATCCCGCCAGTTCATCGTTGAGGTAGATGCCTCGGACATTTGTGTTGGAGCGGTGTTGTCACAACGCTCCAGGTCTGATCAGAAGCTCCATCAATGCTCCTTCTTCTCTCGCCGCCTGTCACCTGCAGAGCGCAACTACGATGTGGGTAATCGTGAACTATTAGCAGTAAAGTTGGCGCTGGAGGAGTGGAGACACTGGTTGGAGGGAGCAGAGATTCCTTTTGTTGTTTGGACTGACCACAAAAACTTAGCCTACATTCAATCAGCTAAACGACTGAACTCTCGTCAAGCCCGGTGGGCATTGTTTTTTGGTCGCTTTAACTTTTCTCTCACTTACCGTCCTGGGTCAAAGAATGTAAAGCCTGATGCGCTGTCCCGTCAGTTTTCGCCTGAGTAGTCCTCTAAGAGCGCAGGTTCCATTCTTCCGTCCTCCTGTGTGGTAGGGGCTCTGACCTGGGAGGTGGAGTCGGCGGTTCGTGAGGCGCAACAGGGGGAGCCGGACCCCGGTACGAGTCCTCAGAATCGTCTCTATGTTCCGGAGGCAGTCCGTTCGCAAGTGTTACAGTGGGGACATGCATCTCGGTTTGCTTGCCACCCAGGCATTAATCGAACTGTAACGCTCCTTAAGAGACGCTTTTGGTGGCCTACTATGGAAAGAGACACTAAGGAGTATGTTATAGCTTGTGATATCTGCGCCAGGGTGGATCTGCTTGTCAGTCATGGTTTCCGTCTCCACGGTATCCCGCTGGACATCGTTTCGGACCGGGGCCCTCAGTTCATATCTCAAGTCTGGAAAACCTTTTGTCAAGCGCTTGGAGCTACTGTCAGTCTGTCATCCGGTTTCCACCCTCAAACAAATGGACAAGTGGAACGTGCTAATCAGGACCTGGAGTCAGCGCTACGCTGTGTCGCAGCTACCAATCCCTCCTCCTGGAGCTCACAACTGGTATGGATCGAATATGCACATAACACACTCTCCTCCTCTGCTACTGGTTTATCTCCCTTTGAAAGCTCTGTAGGTTACCAGCCACCGCTATTCCCAGCATTGGAGGAGGAGATTGCTCTTCCATCGGTTCAGCATCATCTTCGACACAGTCGGAAGGTGTGGAGGGAGGCCCGAGCTGCTTTTCAACGGACAGCGGAGAATAATAAGAGGATTGCTGATCGTCATCGGACCCCTGCCCCCAACTACGTCCCAGGTCAGCAAGTTTGGTTATCTTCCAGAAATATTCCTCTTAAGACTGATTCTAAGAAACTTTCTCCCCGCTACATTGGACCATTTGAGATCGAAAGGATCATTAACCCCATCACAGTTAGACTCAAGTTACCCAAGACCCTCAGGATTCACCCCTCTTTTCATGTCTCTCAGCTGAAACCTGTTCACTCTAGCCCACTGGTCCCTCCTTCCGTACCCCCTCCACCCGCCCGGATCATTGATGACCATCCTGCTTACACGGTCAGACGTCTATTGGATGTGAGACGACGGGGCAGGGTCTCCAGTACCTCGTGGACTGGGAGGGATACGGTCCGGAGGAGAGGTCATGGGTACCCAGATCCCACATTCTGGATGTGGAGCTTGTTTGGGAGGTTCATAGATCCCACCCTGAGAGGCCTGGAGGGTCGCCTGGAGGCTCCCATTGAGGGGGGGGGGGTACTGTTAGGAATGATGCCTCTTAGTGTAGTTTTCCCAGTGTTTCCTTGTGTTTTCCCCACCCTTTTGTCTCCTGTCTGTCTTCCTTGTTTGTCTGCAGCTGGCGCACCTGACTGCAATTATCCTATCAATCCACTACCCTGCAGTATATCAACCCCGGTTTTCCTCTCCGACATCGCCAGATCGTTACATCACCTCTCGTGGTATTTGTACACTCAGGCTAACTTACCTCGTGCTCCGTATGTGGAATTGCTTTGTTTGCTTCGCCAGTGAATCCTGTGTAACATTGTGTTTTTGTTCTCTGCTCAGTCCTGCCGACCTGCCAGCTGTCTCCGTTCCATTCCTCTCCGTCACCTACCTGCCTGCTCACTCTCCAACGTTGTTCAGAGCTCTGGAGGAAAGAGGTATTATAATTACCGTCGTCGTGTGGATCCTTGGAGGTTCTATCTGGTGTCGCGCTTCCTCCTCTTCGACACAAGCCGTGTCTCGTTGGACGCCCCAGCCCCCACTGAACAATTTATATCTAAATTTATTGTAATAAATCTTGTTACCTTTTATACTTACCCGTGCCCTGTGTGCTGCATTTGAGTCCATCAGTTGAACCAGTATATAACATCAACCTTTACTATCTATTGATATAGTGATTTTGGGTTATAGTTATTAATTTAATTATTAATCAAAGTTCCAAATTGATAGTTTAGCATACTTAAGGGACTGTTTGTAAGAATCAGAAATTGGTTGCAACAGTGACACTTGTGGTGTGTGGTCAACGACAGTCAGCGTCCTGTTGCTCGCGCTCGCCCGTGTGCACGCGAGTAGTAATAGTATGGTGACTTTGCGCGTGCATGTGAAAATGCGCGTGCACGTGAGTGCATGTGTGTGCGTGTGCGCGTGCTTGTGCACCCCTCCACCCCTCCCTATTGGGGCAATAAAAATGTGGTAGTGATAACAGGGATGGGCAATAAAAAAGGGGGTTAGGGTTAAAAAAGGTTTGATTGAGGGGCAATAACAAGGCGTAGGTATTTGGAATGTATCTGGATGTGATGGCCAAAAAGGTCATTGATAGGTGGCGACAATAAAAATGCGGAAGTGTTTGATCGTGGTGTTGTTGTTGCAGCTGGCAGTGTGTCGACCCCCCGTTATATGACGGGAGTGTGGTCCTGCATGTGCTCGTACCCCTAGTGTGTACACCCCCCCCCTCTGCTCGGGCATGTGGGCGTGTTTACCTGGACTTACGGTGTATATAGTCACTGGTCCCCTGATTTTTATTTTACCACTCGTTTTTGTCTAGAAACACCAGAGGGACTCCTTATAGTCATGGCTTCCGACAGATGTGATGATCTCGCTAGTACCGTCGCGGCTTTAGGTATGTGTATCAGATGATGCTGTGGATGGGGCTCCTCGCAAAAAGGGACGTCGGGAGAGCGGCTCACTACCGGGGCGCCGCCAGAGTTAAAGATAGAATTCGAGGGGGTTAACGGGTACGTTTATAATGTTAGATATCATGATGGCAGAGTTACGTTTTCTATACGGACTCGGGCATGCGATGCGGAGGGTGAAACATGGAGCGACTCTTTGTCTGTGAAAGATTGGAAACTGTTTCGCTCTGTTGTCTGCCGAGACCTTGATCACACTGGTTTTCCTGAGATACTTTATGTGTCGCAGTGGAACAGCACTACGGGTCCGGAGATATATAGGGTTGAAGCGGATCGTTTCTTTAGACCCTCAGAGGAGTTTATTTTCCTCAGTGTTTGTGTAGATAGGGAGAGCGTGATAGCGGCCCGAGGCCGTGAAGAATGGCGTTTACACCCTTACCCTCTCACACGTCAGGAGTGTGACTCGTGGTTTAAAACTGTCTTCTTTATTCAGTGTTGCGACTGGCGGACTATGCAAAGGGTGTTTAGTGAAGTTGACGAAGCTATCGAAAGAGACAGAATCATCACTGCTTATGAGGGTGTTAGAAAACGCCTTGTTTTTGATGATTTACCGACTGGCTCGCAAACTGGTCTCCTTCCTGCCATGTGTAGACCGAAAATCATCAGACATTTCGACTACTGAAAAGTGGTAGGTTATGTGTGTGTGTTCCTACACATTTTATAGACTGTGTGTGTGTGTGTTTTATTTTATTTTATTTGTTTCCCTTGTTTTTAATACAAATTTTGTTGTTTTTTTAGAGGACAAACTGTGCCCATGGATCGATGAGGAGACGCAAGATGGAATTTCAGGAGGTTTCCTGCCGGCCCCCTCGAATGTGGTAGACCTGACCGGAACTCAAAGTGATGATGATGATGATGATGCTGTGATAGACCTGACCGGAACACAAGATGATACGCTATACATGGTTGCTCCAGATGGGGAGCAGGCGGTGGATGGGCCTATTCCGCCATTTGCGCCACGTGAGGAACCGCGCCTAACACAAAATGGTCTGGACCTCATTAAAGAATTTTTGAGACGACGTTTCAAGGCTGTTGCATGGGAAGTGTCAAAAAAACAGTGCAATGGCTGTGAAATTGACCACCCGAGTCAGCTCCAACACTCCTGCTTATTCAATCACTACGAAGTCTTATACAGTTATTATGCTGAAATATGCGATATAGTGTTCTACCCCAGCCTGGGAACTGCACTACAGTACCTATTGATGGAAATTACACATAGCGAGCATTCAGTGGAGAAACTTCTCGGTGCAGCCGAAATCACGTCGCTGGAACTTTATGAAGAATTCGCGCACATAAAAGAAAATCTGGACATCGACCCCGTGCATGATCATGAGACATTCTTCATCTATGCATATATTGTATGGCTTGGAGGACTCACCATAGAGGAACTTATCAGTGGTTATTTTTGATACCGTTCTGTTTTGATACCATCTGTTTACCCTTTTTTTTCTTTCTTCTTATTTTGATAGCCAATGATGTTGATGTGTGAAGATGTTTTTGTTATGATCAGAGAATCTAATAAAAAGGTTGTGTAACAAACACTATGTTGTCATTTCCGATTCATTTACAGCATGGAGAACACATTGAAAGAGATTTATTATGACCCCGCTCATCCTGGGGGTCTTGGTAGTGTGTATAAACTTTGCAAAGCGGTCGGGGATTGTACAGAGGTGACGCCAGCGCTACCTGATGTTAAACGCTTTTTATTGGGACAAGATGTGTATACTCTACACGCCAAGGCGGCTCAAAATTTTCCTAGGAATAGGGTTTTGGTTAGTGGCATCGACAAACAGTTCCAGATTGATCTAGTCGATATGAGTGAATAATCTATTGAAAACGACAACGTACGATACTTGTTAACGTGTATTGATGTATTTTCTAAATTTGCGTGGGTCAGGTGTCTTAAAAACAAATCAGCGGGGGTTTTCACAAATGCTTTTAAAAGCATCCTGAGCCAGGGCCGGGTGCCCTCAAGGATCCAAACGGACAAAGGCACAGAGTTTTATAATAAACAGTTTCAACGGGTATTGAGCCAGTATGAAATCAAACATTTTTCGACATCGAACGAAACTAAGGCTAGTGTGGTGGAGCGCTTTAACAGAACTTTCAAGACGCGGATGTGGAGATATTTAACAAGTGTTAATTCACGCCGATATGTCGACATAATCCAGGACCTTGTTGACGCATACAACAATTCACATCATAGGTCGATAAAAATGCCTCCTGCTGCCGTAAATAAAGACAATGAGAAGACAGACTTTAACAACTTGTACAAGCTGAAACCTCAGAAAAAGGTGTCTTTTAAATACAGTGTCGGGAATACAGTGAGAATTTCGAAACTCAGGGGTGTTTTTAGAAAAGGTTATGAACAAACGTTCACAGATGAATATTTCATAATAACGGAGCGCATAGCCAGAGACCCCCTGTGTATAGACTAGCTGATTGTGGCGGGAGGTGTTGGAAGGCACGTTTTATGAGCCTGAATTACAATTGGTAATTATCGATAAAAACAAAGTGTTTAAAATAGAGAAAATACTGGCCAAAAAAAAATCAGGACGTAAAAATCTGGTCCTTGTAAAATGGTTGGGATGGCCTGAAAAATTTAAGTCATGGCTCTCTGAAAAAGACATTGTTTTTAAAAAAAGACCCCCCATTTTTTTAAAAATTTTCG
>CAKAOJ020001250.1:0-60497 GCA_916701645.2 Sebastolobus alascanus
AAGGGGTTAATGGCCTTTTTGGGTTTCGCCCCACCCAAAAATTTTTCCCCCCCTTTGGGCAAAAAATTTCCCTTCCCCTTTTTTGGCCCCAAGGTAAAAAAAACCACTTTTCCCCAAAAACAACCCCCGGGGGAAAAAAACGCATTAAAAAAAATAAAACCACTAAGGGTGGCCCCCAAAATGTTTTCCCCTTAAAATTTTTTGGGGTCGGGTTAGAAGGGGTATTGCCATTGGACACTCCCATCCTTTTTCGATGGTATTGCCATCGGACACTCCCATCCTTAATAGCTCGGGTAATTGCTCGGGTATTGCCATTGGACACTCCCATCCTTTTTCGATGGGTATTGCCATCGACACTCCCATCCTTAATAGCTTGGGTAATTTCTCGGGTATTGCCATTGGACACTCCCATCCTTAATCGATGGGTATTGCCATTGGAAACTCCTATCCTTAATCGATGGGTATTGCCATTGGACACTCCCATCCTTGATCGATGGGTATTGCCATGGACACTCCCATCCTTAATCGATGGGTATTGCCATTGGACAGTGTCCACTCTGTCCACTTCAGGGAATCAGCCAGTTTAAGTGTCCATAAGGTGGAAACTTTGTCCACTTCAGGGAATAAGCCAGTTTAAGTGTCCATAAGGTGGAAACTTTGTCCACTTCAGGGAAGCAGCCAGTTTAAGTGTCCATAAGGTGGAAACTTTGTTCACTTCAGGGAATCAGCCAGTTTACGTGTCCATAAGGTGGAAACGTTGTCCACTTCAGGGAATCAGCCAGTTTAAGTGTCCATAAGGTGGAAACTTTGTTCACTTCAGGGAAACAGCCAGTTTAAATGTCCATAAGGTGGAAACTTTGTCCACTTCAGGGAATCAGCCAGTATCAGTGTCCATGAGGTGGAAACTTTGTCCACTTCACATACCTTACCACAGGGCCTCGGGTATGCGGAGTGGACGCTGTCCAATGGCAATACCTCAACCATAAGGTGGACATTGTGTCCAGTTCAGGGAATCAGCCAGTATCAGTGTCCATAAGGTGGAAACTTTGTCCACTTCAGGGAATCAGCCAGTATCAGTGTCCATAAGGTGGAAACTTTGTCCACTTCACATACCTTACCAAAGGTCCTCGGGTATGCGGAGTGGACGCTGTCCAATGGCAATACCCATCGATTAAGGATGGGAGTGTCCAATGGCAATACCCGAGCGATTACCCGAGCGATTAAGGATGGGAGTGTCCAATGGCAATACCCATCGATCAAGGATGGGAGTGTCCAATGGTAATACCCATCGATTAAGGATGGGAGTGTCCAATGGCAATACCCATCGATTAAGGACGGGAGTGTCCAATGGCAATACCTTAACATCGACCTTTGCAGTGTTTATATTTCAAAAACCATTGATTTTCTAAAGCTGACATTTTGGGACATTCATTCCTGCAGGCAGAGCTTCTCGTGTGCCAAGTTTGAAGTAAATCAGAGAAATTTGATAAAATGACTAAAAACCCTCCGAAGGCCAGAAATCTAATTCCAAGTTGCTACGATCGGTCGAGGTATTGCCATTGGACACTCCCATCCGTAATCGATGGGTATTGCCATTGGACACTCCCATCCTTAATCGATGGGTATTGCCATTGGACACTCCCATCCTTGATCGATAGGTATTGCCATTGGACACTCCCATCCTTAATCGATGGGTATTGCCATTGGACAGCGTCCACTCTGTCCACTCCAGGGAATCAGCCAGTTTAAGTGTCCATAAGGTGGAAACTTTGTCCACTTCAGGGAATCAGCCAGTTTTAAGTGTCCATAAGGTGGAAACTTTGTCCACTTCAGGGAATCAGCCAGTTTAAGTGTCCATGAGTGGAAACTTTGTCCACTTCACATACCTTACCACAGGGCCTCGGGTATGCGGAGTGGACAGAGGCTATATCTCCACGGTGCTTATGGTTAGGGAGCTGAACTTTGGATATGTTGGTCCCTGGGGCTCCAGCAACCTGCCCTGTCAATTTCAGCTTCCTAGCACAAGGCACTGTGGAGATATAGCCACTGTCCACTTCACATACCCTGGACCCTGCGGTAAGGTATGTGAAGTGGACAAGCCATGTCCACTCCCCATACCTTACTGCAGGGCCTAGGGTATGCGAAGTGGACAGAGGCTATATCTCCACGGTGCTTATGGTTGGGGAGCTGAACTTTGGATATGTTGGTCCCTGGGGCTCCAGCAACCTGCCCTGTCAATTTCAGCTTCCTAGCACAAGGCACTGTGGAGATATAGCCACTGTCCACTTCACATACCCTGGACCCTGCGGTAAGGTATGTGAATTGGACAAGTCATGTCCACTCCACATACCTTACCGCAGGGCCTAGGGTATGCGAAGTGGACAGAGGCTATATCCCCACGGTGCTTATGGTTGGGAGCTGAACTTTGGATATGTTGGTCCCTGGGGCTCCAGCAACCTGCCCTGTCAATTTCAGCTTCCTAGCACAAGGCACTGTGGAGATATAGCCACTGTCCACTTCACATACCCTGGACCCTGCGGTAAGGTATGTGAAGTGGACAAGCCATGTCCACTCCACATACCTTACTGCAGGGCCTAGGGTATGCGAAGTGGACAGAGGCTATATCTCCACGGTGCTTATGGTTGGGGAGCTGAACTTTGGATATGTTGGTCCCTGGGGCTCCAGCAACCTGCCCTGTCAATTTCAGCTTCCTAGCACAAGGCACTGTGGAGATATAGCCACTGTCCACTTCACATACCCTGGACCCTGCGGTAAGGTATGTGAAGTGGACAAGCCATGTCCACTCCACATACCTTACTGCAGGGCCTAGGGTATGCGAAGTGGACAGAGGCTATATCTCCACGGTGCTTATGGTTGGGGAGCTGAACTTTGGATATGTTGGTCCCTGGGGCTCCAGCAACCTGCCCTGTCAATTTCAGCTTCCTAGCACAAGGCACTGTGGAGATATAGCCACTGTCCACTTCACATACCCTGGACCCTGCGGTAAGGTATGTGAATTGGACAAGTCATGTCCACTCCACATACCTTACCGCAGGGCCTAGGGTATGCGAAGTGGACAGAGGCTATATCTCCACGGTGCTTATGGTTGGGGTGCTGTACTTTGGATATGTTGGTCCCTGGGGCTCCAGCAACCTGCCCTGTCAATTTCAGCTTCCTAGCACAAGGCACTGTGGAGATATAGCTACTGTCCACTTCACATACTTTACCACAGGGCTTCAGGTATGCGGAGTGGACGCTGTCCAATGGCAATACCTCGACCACAAGGTGGACATTGTGTCCACTTCAGGGAATCAGCCAGTATCAGTGTCCACGATGTGGACCTTTTTTTCTGGCTGATCCTTCGTCCACTTCATGTAACTAGCGTCCACTTCATGGACTCAGCCAGTTTTAGTGCCCACGATGTGGACCTTTTTTCTGGCTGAACCGTTGTCCACTTCATGGAACTAGCGTCCACTTCATGTACTTAGCCAGTTTTAGTGCCCACGATTTGGACCTTTTTTTCTGGCTGAACCTTTGTCCACTTCATGGAACTAGCGTCCACTTCATGGACTCAGCCAGTATCCAGCGATACCCATCGATCAAGGATGGGAGTGTCCAATGGCAATACCCGAGCTATTAAGGATGGGAGTGTCCAATGGCAATACCCGAGCGATTACCCGAGCGATTAAGGACGGGAGTGTCCGATGGCAATACCCATCGATTAAGGATGGGAGTGTCCAATGGCAATACCCATCGATTACGGATGGGAGTGTCCAATGGCAATACCTCGCCCGATCGTAGCAACTTGGAATTAGATTTCTGGCCTTCGGAGGGTTTTTAGTCATTTTATCAAATTTCTCTGATTTACTTCAAACTTGGCACACGAGAAGCTCTGCCCGCAGGAATGAATGTCCCAAAATGTCAGCTTTAGAAAATCAATGGTTTTGGAAATATAAACACTGCAAAGGTCAATGTTAAGGTATTGCCATTGGACACTCCCGTCCTTAATCGATGGGTATTGCCATTGGACAGCGTCCACTTCACATACCCGGGACCCTGCGGTAAGGTATGTGAAGTGGACAAGTCATGTCCACTCTACATACCTTACTGCAGGGCCTCGGGTATGCAGAGTGGACGCTGTCCAATGGCAATACCTCGACCATGTGGTGGACATTGTGTCCACTTCAGGGAATCAGCCAGTGGAAAATACTACCAGGGGCACAAAGTGAAAAAGATTACCAGGGGCACGAAACTCCGGCCCCGGCGGTGATAGGTGAGTAGCCCAGGGGGGGTGCTTAAGAGTGGGTCGACGGGACCAGCCGGTGGACGAGGTTTGGAACTGGGGATCGACCTCCGAGTAAAACTCTAGTGTTTGTGACCAGGATGTGGACCTTTTTTCTGGTTGAACATTTGTCCATTTCATGGAACTAGTGTCCACTTCATGGACCTCAGCCAGTTTTTGTGCCCAGGATGTGGACCTTTTTTCTGGCTGAACATTTGTCCATTTCATGGAACTAGTGTCCACTTCATGGACCTCAGCCAGTTTTTGTGCCCAGGATGTGGACCTTTTTTCTGGCTGAACATTTGTCCATTTCATGGAACTAGTGTCCACTTCATGGACCTCAGCCATATTTAGTGCCCAGGATGTGGACCTTTTTCCTGGCTGTAAAAAACGATAGAGTGTCCTTTTTAAACCTGCAGTATGAAAGAAATAAACTTTGTCCGATCTTCTTCATTTTTGCAGCGATTGTTCATAGCTGGGTGGGTAAGGCATGACCCTCGGTCCCCGAGGCCCGAAGCCTGGGTGGGTGGTGAGGATGGGTTAGGTTTGGGTTAAAACGTAGGTATGGGGACATGGGGGCTATAGAATAGGGGTGAGGGAGGCTATGTGGTTAGGCTAAGACAGGTGGCTGTGAGGGTGTGGTAAAGGTAAAAAAAAAAATAATAAAAAAAAAAAGGACTTCCAGCCGACTCATGAGGGTTTTCAATCCGAGAATGGTGCTTCGCAGGGCGGACTGAAATCGGCCGTTTCCCCCTGTGGTAAAGGTCCGTCCGCGGGGGCCCCGAAGCGTGGTCCGCGGGGCCGATGACAGGGTCTGTGGTTAGGCTAAGACAGGTGGCTGTGAGGGTGTGGTAAAGGTAAAAAAAAAAAAAAAAAAAGGACTTCCAGCCGACTCATGAGGGTTTTCAATCCGAGAATGGTGCTTCGCAGGGCGGACTGAAATCGGCCGTTTCCCCCTGTGGTAAAGGTCCGTCCGCGGGGGCCCCGAAGCGTGGTCCGCGGGGCCGATGACAGGGTCTGTGGTTAGGCTAAGACAGGTGGCTGTGAGGGTGTGGTAAAGGTAAAAAAAAAAAATAAAAAAAAAAAAAAAAGGACTTCCAGCCGACTCATGAGGGTTTTCAATCCGAGAATGGTGCTTCGCAGGGCGGACTGAAAAAGGCCGTTTCCCCCTGTGGTAAAGGTCCGTCCGCGGGGGCCCCGAAGCGTGGTCCGCGGGGCCGATGACAGGGTCTGTGGTTAGGCTAAGACAGGTGGCTGTGAGGGTGTGTTAAAGGTAAAAAAAAAAAAATTTAAAAAAAAAAAAAGGACTTCCAGCCGACTCATGAGGTTTTTCAATCCGAGAATGGTGCTTCGCAGGGCGGACTGAAATCGGCCGTTTCCCCCTGTGGTAAAGGTCCGTCCGCGGGGGCCCCGAAGCGTGGTCCGCGGGGCCGATGACAGGGTCTGTGGTTAGGCTAAGACAGGTGGCTGTGAGGGTGTGGTAAAGGTAAAAAAAAAAAAATAAATAAAAAAAAAAAAGGACTTCCAGCCAACTCATGAGGGTTTCCAATCCGAGAATGGTGCTTCGCAGGGCGGACTGAAAAAGGCCGTTTCCCCCTCTATGACATGGATGAAAAAAATAAACTTATTCCGATCTTCTTCATTTTTGCAGCAATCGTTCATAACAGGGAAAGAGTGTTACTGATCAATTTTCAGCTTCCTAGCACAAGGCCTTTTGAAGATATAGCCTTTCTCCACTTCGAGTCAATGTTAAGGTATGGCCGGTGGACACGTTGACCTTTTGTCGACCTTTAACCAATTAAGGCCATATTTTCAATTCTGCCATGAATTTTGACTCCAAAATCGCACCACCTGATCTCTGCGACATCCTGAATAAACTTGCCTTTGAACCGTATTGATACGATGACCCTGAAAGGAAGTAGCCATCGAGGAGAGATAGAAGCCCGAAACACTGGATTCTGCATTAGTGGGTCAATGTTAGGTGCCTCTATCAATTTCACATCATTTAAAGCTATTTTAGCTGAGATATGACTCTGTCCACTTCAAATACCTTAACATGGGATTTTCCCTAACTTTCAACCCCCATTCATTTGTAATGGGAAATGGACATCTGGCCCCGGAGTGTACAAAATACATAGAGATGTGAAACCACCACAGGATTGCTCTACAATGAGTGGAGATCAACATATTTCAGTTTCAGAACCCCAGAAGCTCTAGAAAAAAATTTGGTCCAAAATCACCCATTCTCATCAAGTGGTCTCAGCCTTGACGCTGCTAGTACCCTTTAGAGGTGTGAAGATGGAGTCATTTTTTTGCAGAGCACTTAGAACCACCAAATTTTAGGTGCTTAATCTTGACCGCTAGAACTATCGCTGCTCCACATTTGGGGGCTCTAGGTCATCTGGTGCCAGATTTATAGCCATAAGAAATTTGAAGATTTTGGTGGAAACATTGGGTGAGCAATAACCTTCTTTCTAAGGCACCCAGAGCTTCCAAATTTTAGGGACTGTTTGTCCTCCCAACAAAGAGTATTTGCTGCAAATTTGAGCTCTGTAGCTGCTCAGGAGCCCGTGCAGCAGCCTAAACCAAAACCCATATTTTTTGAATGCAAGTGAATTTGAAATGGACAAAGTGTCCACTTCAAATACCTTTACATTGTCGACTTTGTCTCACTTTGGGGGCCATTTGGGGCTCTTACCAAGGGTCTAGAGGCTCCAAAATCGGATCACTAGTTTGTCACTCTGTGCCCTTAAAGGCCCCAGTGTCTGCGGGTCAATCGGAGTAGGTTTAGATTTCATATTCTGCGATTATGCTCATATTTGGATGTATACGTGGCCCATAGGAGGCCTTCTCAACCTCCAAATGTGGATCAAATTAGACAACTTGATAATATATAAGTCACATTGGATGTGTATAACAGAATTAATAAGAAACTGGGCCTTATTTTGCCTAATTTGACCAAGTTTGACCTGTTGTTAGCATTTTCCTACTGGTTGAGGCCTACTGTTTTGGCCTTGTTAAGGGGAGTGTGTTTTTGTACTTTCCTGAAGCCCAATCAACTTGAAACTCTGGACACTTAAACCACATAGTGGAGTGATGAACATGTTTGATTTTGGTGTCTCTAAACCCCTGAGAACCTTCTTAAAGAGGCCAAAGTATTTTTAAAAATTTGAATGGGAAGGTATTGCCATTGGACGCCTGGTCTGTAAATTATCCCTCACCTCCCTTATTTGACCCAAAGGATGACCAAAGGAGCAAAAACTCGGTACATCTTAAAAGAGCAGTTCATGATGAATAACTGACAAGAGTTTGATGAATCTAGACCGTTGGGAACCAGTGTGGACAGTAGGTGCAAAACCATGGAAATATGTTCAAGTGTGGCAAACATGCCCTTGCTCCAATCTTCTTCATCTTTACAAAATATATTCATAGGTGTGAGAGGGTGTCACAGCCAAAATTTCAGAGTTCTAGATCATTCCAGCACAAAGTTATTAAGTTTGTCTTTTCTTCATATTTCTAACTTAAAGCTGCAGTATGAAAAAATAAAGTTTTTCCGATCTTCTTCATTTTCGCAGCAATTGTTCATAACAGGGAAAGAGTGTTACTGATGAATTTTCAGCTTCCTAGCACAAGGCCTTTTGAAGATATAGCCTCTGTCCACTTCAAATACCAGGGTATGCGGAGTGGACAGAGGCTATATCTCCACAGTGCTTATGGTTGGGGAGCTGTACTTTGGATATGTTGGTCCCTGGGGCTCCAGCAACCTGCCCTGTCAATTTCAGCTTCCTAGCACAAGGCACTGTGGAGATATAGCCACTGTCCACTTCGCATACCCTGGACTCTGCGGTAAGGTATGTGAATTGGACAAGTCATGTCCACTCCACATACCTTAGCGCAGGGCCTAGGGTATGCGAAGTGGACAGAGGCTATATCTCCACGGTGCTTATGGTTGGGGAGCTGATCTTTGGATATGTTGGTCCCTGGGGCTCCAGCAACCTGCCCTGTCAATTTCAGCTTCCTAGCACAAGGCACTGTGGAGATATAGCCACTGTCCACTTCACATACCCTGGACCCTGCGGTAAGGTATGTGAAGTGGACAAGCCATGTCCACTCCACATACCTTACTGCAGGGCCTAGGGTATGCGAAGTGGACAGAGGCTATATCTCCACGGTGCTTATGGTTGGGGAGCTGAACTTTGGATATGTTGGTCCCTGGGGCTCCAGCAACCTGCCCTGTCAATTTCAGCTTCCTAGCACAAGGCACTGTGGAGATATAGCCACTGTCCACTTCACATACCCTGGACCCTGCGGTAAGGTATGTGAAGTGGACAAGCCATGTCCACTCCACATACCTTACTGCAGGGCCTAGGGTATGCGAAGTGGACAGAGGCTATATCTCCACGGTGCTTATGGTTGGGGAGCTGAACTTTGGATATGTTGGTCCCTGGGGCTCCAGCAACCTGCCCTGTCAATTTCAGCTTCCTAGCACAAGGCACTGTGGAGATATAGCCACTGTCCACTTCACATACCCTGGACCCTGCGGTAAGGTATGTGAAGTGGACAAGCCATGTCCACTCCACATACCTTACTGCAGGGCCTAGGGTATGCGAAGTGGACAGAGGCTATATCTCCACGGTGCTTATGGTTGGGGAGCTGAACTTTGGATATGTTGGTCCCTGGGGCTCCAGCAACCTGCCCTGTCAATTTCAGCTTCCTAGCACAAGGCACTGTGGAGATATAGCCACTGTCCACTTCACATACCCTGGACCCTGCGGTAAGGTATGTGAAGTGGACAAGCCATGTCCACTCCACATACCTTACTGCAGGGCCTAGGGTATGCGGAGTGGACAGAGGCTATATCTCCACGGTGCTTATGGTTGGGGAGCTGAACTTTAGATATGTTGGTCCCTGGGGCTCAAGCAACCTGCCCTGTCAATTTCAGCTTCCTAGCACAAGGCACTGTGGAGATATAGCCACTGTCCACTTCACATACCCTGGACCCTGCGGTAAGGTATGTGAAGTGGACAAGCCATGTCCACTCCACATACCTTACTGCAGGGCCTAGGGTATGCGAAGTGGACAGAGGCTATATCTCCACAGTGCTTATGGTTGGGGAGCTGTACTTTGGATATGTTGGTCCCTGGGGCTCCAGCAACCTGCCCTGTCAATTTCAGCTTCCTAGCACAAGGCACTGTGGAGATATAGCCACTGTCCACTTCGCATACCCTGGACTCTGCGGTAAGGTATGTGAATTGGACAAGTCATGTCCACTCCACATACCTTAGCGCAGGGCCTAGGGTATGCGAAGTGGACAGAGGCTATATCTCCACGGTGCTTATGGTTGGGGAGCTGATCTTTGGATATGTTGGTCCCTGGGGCTCCAGCAACCTGCCCTGTCAATTTCAGCTTCCTAGCACAAGGCACTGTGGAGATATAGCCACTGTCCACTTCACATACCCTGGACCCTGCGGTAAGGTATGTGAAGTGGACAAGCCATGTCCACTCCACATACCTTACTGCAGGGCCTAGGGTATGCGAAGTGGACAGAGGCTATATCTCCACGGTGCTTATGGTTGGGGAGCTGAACTTTGGATATGTTGGTCCCTGGGGCTCCAGCAACCTGCCCTGTCAATTTCAGCTTCCTAGCACAAGGCACTGTGGAGATATAGCCACTGTCCACTTCACATACCCTGGACCCTGCGGTAAGGTATGTGAAGTGGACAAGCCATGTCCACTCCACATACCTTACTGCAGGGCCTAGGGTATGCGAAGTGGACAGAGGCTATATCTCCACGGTGCTTATGGTTGGGGAGCTGAACTTTGGATATGTTGGTCCCTGGGGCTCCAGCAACCTGCCCTGTCAATTTCAGCTTCCTAGCACAAGGCACTGTGGAGATATAGCCACTGTCCACTTCACATACCCTGGACCCTGCGGTAAGGTATGTGAAGTGGACAAGCCATGTCCACTCCACATACCTTACTGCAGGGCCTAGGGTATGCGAAGTGGACAGAGGCTATATCTCCACGGTGCTTATGGTTGGGGAGCTGAACTTTGGATATGTTGGTCCCTGGGGCTCCAGCAACCTGCCCTGTCAATTTCAGCTTCCTAGCACAAGGCACTGTGGAGATATAGCCACTGTCCACTTCACATACCCTGGACCCTGCGGTAAGGTATGTGAAGTGGACAAGCCATGTCCACTCCACATACCTTACTGCAGGGCCTAGGGTATGCGGAGTGGACAGAGGCTATATCTCCACGGTGCTTATGGTTGGGGAGCTGAACTTTGGATATGTTGGTCCCTGGGGCTCCAGCAACCTGCCCTGTCAATTTCAGCTTCCTAGCACAAGGCACTGTGGAGATATAGCCACTGTCCACTTCACATACCCTGGACCCTGCGGTAAGGTATGTGAAGTGGACAAGCCATGTCCACTCCACATACCTTACTGCAGGGCCTAGGGTATGCGAAGTGGACAGAGGCTATATCTCCACGGTGCTTATGGTTGGGGAGCTGAACTTTGGATATGTTGGTCCCTGGGGCTCCAGCAACCTGCCCTGTCAATTTCAGCTTCCTAGCACAAGGCACTGTGGAGATATAGCCACTGTCCACTTCACATACCCTGGACCCTGCGGTAAGGTATGTGAAGTGGACAAGCCATGTCCACTCCACATACCTTACTGCAGGGCCTAGGGTATGCGAAGTGGACAGAGGCTATATCTCCACGGTGCTTATGGTTGGGGAGCTGAACTTTGGATATGTTGGTCCCTGGGGCTCCAGCAACCTGCCCTGTCAATTTCAGCTTCCTAGCACAAGGCACTGTGGAGATATAGCCACTGTCCACTTCACATACCCTGGACCCTGCGGTAAGGTATGTGAAGTGGACAAGCCATGTCCACTCCACATACCTTACTGCAGGGCCTAGGGTATGCGAAGTGGACAGAGGCTATATCTCCACGGTGCTTATGGTTGGGGAGCTGAACTTTGGATATGTTGGTCCCTGGGGCTCCAGCAACCTGCCCTGTCAATTTCAGCTTCCTAGCACAAGGCACTGTGGAGATATAGCCACTGTCCACTTCACATACCCTGGACCCTGCGGTAAGGTATGTGAAGTGGACAAGCCATGTCCACTCCACATACCTTACTGCAGGGCCTAGGGTATGCGAAGTGGACAGAGGCTATATCTCCACAGGTGCTTATGGTTGGGGAGCTGAACTTTGGATATGTTGGTCCCTGGGGCTCCAGCAACCTGCCCTGTCAATTTCAGCTTCCTAGCACAAGGCACTGTGGAGATATAGCCACTGTCCACTTCACATACCCTGGACCCTGCGGTAAGGTATGTGAAGTGGACAAGCCATGTCCACTCCACATACCTTACTGCAGGGCCTAGGGTATGCGAAGTGGACAGAGGCTATATCTCCACGGTGCTTATGGTTGGGGAGCTGAACTTTGGATATGTTGGTCCCTGGGGCTCCAGCAACCTGCCCTGTCAATTTCAGCTTCCTAGCACAAGGCACTGTGGAGATATAGCCACTGTCCACTTCACATACCCTGGACCCTGCGGTAAGGTATGTGAAGTGGACAAGCCATGTCCACTCCACATACCTTACTGCAGGGCCTAGGGTATGCGAAGTGGACAGAGGCTATATCTCCACGGTGCTTATGGTTGGGGAGCTGAACTTTGGATATGTTGGTCCCTGGGGCTCCAGCAACCTGCCCTGTCAATTTCAGCTTCCTAGCACAAGGCACTGTGGAGATATAGCCACTGTCCACTTCACATACCCTGGACCCTGCGGTAAGGTATGTGAAGTGGACAAGCCATGTCCACTCCACATACCTTACTGCAGGGCCTAGGGTATGCGAAGTGGACAGAGGCTATATCTCCACGGTGCTTATGGTTGGGGAGCTGAACTTTGGATATGTTGGTCCCTGGGGCTCCAGCAACCTGCCCTGTCAATTTCAGCTTCCTAGCACAAGGCACTGTGGAGATATAGCCACTGTCCACTTCACATACCCTGGACCCTGCGGTAAGGTATGTGAAGTGGACAAGCCATGTCCACTCCACATACCTTACTGCAGGGCCTAGGGTATGCGAAGTGGACAGAGGCTATATCTCCACGGTGCTTATGGTTGGGGAGCTGAACTTTGGATATGTTGGTCCCTGGGGCTCCAGCAACCTGCCCTGTCAATTTCAGCTTCCTAGCACAAGGCACTGTGGAGATATAGCCACTGTCCACTTCACATACCCTGGACCCTGCGGTAAGGTATGTGAAGTGGACAAGCCATGTCCACTCCACATACCTTACTGCAGGGCCTAGGGTATGCGAAGTGGACAGAGGCTATATCTCCACGGTGCTTATGGTTGGGGAGCTGAACTTTGGATATGTTGGTCCCTGGGGCTCCAGCAACCTGCCCTGTCAATTTCAGCTTCCTAGCACAAGGCACTGTGGAGATATAGCCACTGTCCACTTCACATACCCTGGACCCTGCGGTAAGGTATGTGAAGTGGACAAGCCATGTCCACTCCACATACCTTACTGCAGGGCCTAGGGTATGCGAAGTGGACAGAGGCTATATCTCCACGGTGCTTATGGTTGGGGAGCTGAACTTTGGATATGTTGGTCCCTGGGGCTCCAGCAACCTGCCCTGTCAATTTCAGCTTCCTAGCACAAGGCACTGTGGAGATATAGCCACTGTCCACTTCACATACCCTGGACCCTGCGGTAAGGTATGTGAAGTGGACAAGCCATGTCCACTCCACATACCTTACTGCAGGGCCTAGGGTATGCGAAGTGGACAGAGGCTATATCTCCACGGTGCTTATGGTTGGGGAGCTGAACTTTGGATATGTTGGTCCCTGGGGCTCAAGCAACCTGCCCTGTCAATTTCAGCTTCCTAGCACAAGGCACTGTGGAGATATAGCCACTGTCCACTTCACATACCCTGGACCCTGCGGTAAGGTATGTGAAGTGGACAAGCCATGTCCACTCCACATACCTTACTGCAGGGCCTAGGGTATGCGAGTGGACAGAGGCTATATCTCCACGGTGCTTATGGTTGGGGAGCTGAACTTTAGATATGTTGGTCCCTGGGGCTCAAGCAACCTGCCCTGTCAATTTCAGCTTCCTAGCACAAGGCACTGTGGAGATATAGCCACTGTCCACTTCACATACCTTACCACAGGGCTTCAGGTATGCGGAGTGGACGCTGTCCAATGGCAATACCTCGACCACAAGGTGGACATTGTGTCCACTTCAGGGAATCAGCCAGTATCAGTGTCCACGATGTGGACCTTTTTTTCTGGCTGATCCTTCGTCCACTTCATGTAACTAGCGTCCACTTCATGGACTCAGCCAGTTTTAGTGCCCACGATGTGGACCTTTTTTCTGGCTGAACCGTTGTCCACTTCATGGAACTAGCGTCCACTTCATGTACTCAGCCAGTTTTAGTGCCCACGATTTGGACCTTTTTTCTGGCTGAACCGTTGTCCACTTCATGGAACTAGCGTCCACTTCATGGACTCAGCCAGTATCCAATGGCGATACCCATCGATCAAGGATGGGAGTGTCCAAAGGCAATACCCATCGATTACGGATGGGAGTGTCCGATGGCAATACCCCGAGCGATTACCCGAGCGATTAAGGACGGGAGTGTACAATGGCAATACCCATCGATCAAGGATGGGAGTGTCCAAAGGCAATACCCATCGATTACGGATGGGAGTGTCCGATGGCAATACCCCGAGCGATTACCCGAGCGATTAAGGACGGGAGTGTCCGATGGCAATACCCCGAGCGATTAAGGACGGGAGTGTCCAAAGGCAATACCCATCGATTACGGATGGGAGTGTCCGATGGCAATACCCAAGCGATTCCCCGAGCAATTGAGGATGGGAGTGTCCTATGGCAATACCCATCGAAAAAGGATGGGAGTGTCCAAAGGCAATACCCATCGATTACGGATGGGAGTGTCCGATGGCAATACCCCGAGCGATTAAGGACTGGAGTGTCCAAAGGCAATACCCATCGATTACGGATGGGAGTGTCCGATGGCAATACCCGCCGATGGCAATACCCGAGCGATTAAGGATGGGAGTGTCCAAAGGCAATACCCATCGATTACGGATGGGAGTGTCCGATGGCAATACCCCGAGCGATTAAGGATGGGAGTGTCCAAAGGCAATACCCATCGATTACGGATGGGAGTGTCCGATGGCAATACCCGAGCGATTCCCCGAGCAATTGAGGATGGGAGTGTCCTATGGCAATACCCGACCGGGAGCCTGCCATCTGGTGGATAGGTGAAGGATTTCACCGCGGTTCCCTAATAACGGCCGATTTAGGAATTTCTGGAACGACCGTAGCTCCGAGGGGGAAAGGGCCAGAGCTCCAGGTTTCGGCCCCCTGGATCACGACAACCTGATGGTAATTTAGAGCCCTTTCCCTGATTTTTAGGACCCCGGGAAGGCATAGCTAGGGAAAGGTGAAAAGTGTCCAATTCGAGATTTTCGGCCCATGTAAAGGTATGCGGAGTGGACGCTTTTCGGCGAAAAGCCCATAAGTTATGGTTCGTTCCACTTTATGGACAAATTTAACATTGCGATTTCCTGCCGGTGGCCCAATGTCTTCACGATGGACATCGTGACCAAGTGTCGCGTCCATTGGCAATGCAATGCTTCTTGCCAGTGGACACTCAACCGTGACGCATTAAAAATACACTAGGTGGCGCAATGGTGCTATTTGTGTGTGTATGAAGTGGGTATTGCCATTGGACACTCCCATCCTTTTTCGATGGGTATTGCCATCGGACACTCCCATCCTTAATAGCTCGGGTAATTGCTCGGGTATTGCCATTGGACACTCCCATCCTTTTTCGATGGGTATTGCCATCGGACACTCCCATCCTTAATAGCTTGGGTAATTTCTCGGGTATTGCCATTGGACACTCCCATCCTTAATCGATGGGTATTGCCATTGGAAACTCCTATCCTTAATCGATGGGTATTGCCATTGGACACTCCCATCCTTGATCGATGGGTATTGCCATTGGACACTCCCATCCTTAATCGATGGGTATTGCCATTGGACAGTGTCCACTCTGTCCACTTCAGGGAATCAGCCAGTTTAAGTGTCCATAAGGTGGAAACTTTGTCCACTTCAGGGAATAAGCCAGTTTAAGTGTCCATAAGGTGGAAACTTTGTCCACTTCAGGGAAGCAGCCAGTTTAAGTGTCCATAAGGTGGAAACTTTGTTCACTTCAGGGAATCAGCCAGTTTACGTGTCCATAAGGTGGAAACGTTGTCCACTTCAGGGAATCAGCCAGTTTAAGTGTCCATAAGGTGGAAACTTTGTTCACTTCAGGGAATCAGCCAGTTTAAATGTCCATAAGGTGGAAACTTTGTCCACTTCAGGGAATCAGCCAGTATCAGTGTCCATGAGGTGGAAACTTTGTCCACTTCACATACCTTACCACAGGGCCTCGGGTATGCGGAGTGGACGCTGTCCAATGGCAATACCTCAACCATAAGGTGGACATTGTGTCCAGTTCAGGGAATCAGCCAGTATCAGTGTCCATAAGGTGGAAACTTTGTCCACTTCAGGGAATCAGCCAGTATCAGTGTCCATAAGGTGGAAACTTTGTCCACTTCACATACCTTACCAAAGGTCCTCGGGTATGCGGAGTGGACGCTGTCCAATGGCAATACCCATCGATTAAGGATGGGAGTGTCCAATGGCAATACCCGAGCGATTACCCGAGCGATTAAGGATGGGAGTGTCCAATGGCAATACCCATCGATCAAGGATGGGAGTGTCCAAAGGCAATACCCATCGATTACGGATGGGAGTGTCCGATGGCAATACCCCGAGCGATTACCCGAGCGATTAAGGACGGGAGTGTACAATGGCAATACCCATCGATCAAGGATGGGAGTGTCCAAAGGCAATACCCATCGATTACGGATGGGAGTGTCCGATGGCAATACCCCGAGCGATTACCCGAGCAATTAAGGACGGGAGTGTCCGATGGCAATACCCCGAGCGATTAAGGATGGGAGTGTCCAAAGGCAATACCCATCGATTACGGATGGGAGTGTCCGATGGCAATACCCGAGCGATTCCCCGAGCAATTGAGGATGGGAGTGTCCTATGGCAATACCCGACCGGGAGCCTGCCATCTGGTGGATAGGTGAAGGATTTCACCGCGGTTCCCTAATAACGGCCGATTTAAGAATTTCTGGAACGACCGTAGCTCCGAGGGGGAAAGGGCCAGAGCTCCAGGTTTCGGCCCCCTGGATCACGACAACCTGATGGTAATTTAGAGCCCTTTCCCTGATTTTTAGGACCCCGGGAAGGCATAGCTAGGGAAAGGTGAAAAGTGTCCAATTCGAGATTTTCGGCCCATGTAAAGGTATGCGGAGTGGACGCTTTTCGGCGAAAAGCCCATAAGTTATGGTTCGTTCCACTTTATGGACAAATTTAACATTGCGATTTCCTGCCGGTGGCCCAATGTCTTCACGATGGACATCGTGACCAAGTGTCGCGTCCATTGGCAATGCAATGCTTCTTGCCAGTGGACACTCAACCGTGACGCATTAAAAATACACTAGGTGGCGCAATGGTGCTATTTGTGTGTGTATGAAGTGGGTATTGCCATTGGACACTCCCATCCTTTTTCGATGGGTATTGCCATCGGACACTCCCATCCTTAATAGCTCGGGTAATTGCTTGGGTATTGCCATTGGACACTCCCATCCTTAATCGATGGGTATTGCCATTGGACACTCCTATCCTTAATCGATGGGTATTGCCATTGGACACTCCCATCCTTGATCGATGGGTATTGCCATTGGACACTCCCATCCTTAATCGATGGGTATTGCCATTGGACAGTGTCCACTCTGTCCACTTCAGGGAATCAGCCAGTTTAAGTGTCCATAAGGTGGAAACTTTGTCCACTTCAGGGAATAAGCCAGTTTAAGTGTCCATAAGGTGGAAACTTTGTCCACTTCAGGGAAGCAGCCAGTTTAAGTGTCCATAAGGTGGAAACTTTGTTCACTTCAGGGAATCAGCCAGTTTACGTGTCCATAAGGTGGAAACGTTGTCCACTTCAGGGAATCAGCCAGTTTAAGTGTCCATAAGGTGGAAACTTTGTCCACTTCAGGGAATCAGCCAGTTTAAGTGTCCATAAGGTGGAAACTTTGTCCACTTCAGGGAATCAGCCAGTATCAGTGTCCATGAGGTGGAAACTTTGTCCACTTCACATACCTTACCACAGGGCCTCGGGTATGCGGAGTGGACGCTGTCCAATGGCAATACCTCGACCATAAGGTGGACATTGTGTCCAGTTCAGGGAATCAGCCAGTATCAGTGTCCATAAGGTGGAAACTTTGTCCACTTCAGGGAATCAGCCAGTATCAGTGTCCATAAGGTGGAAACTTTGTCCACTTCACATACCTTACCAAAGGTCCTCGGGTATGCGGAGTGGACGCTGTCCAATGGCAATACCCATCGATTAAGGATGGGAGTGTCCAATGGCAATACCCGAGCGATTACCCGAGCGATTAAGGATGGGAGTGTCCAATGGCAATACCCATCGATCAAGGATGGGAGTGTCCAATGGCAATACCCATCGATTAAGGATGGGAGTGTCCAATGGCAATACCCATCGATTAAGGACGGGAGTGTCCAATGGCAATACCTTAACATCGACCTTTGCAGTGTTTATATTTCAAAAACCATTGATTTTCTAAAGCTGACATTTTGGGACATTCATTCCTGCAGGCAGAGCTTCTCGTGTGCCAAGTTTGAAGTAAATCAGAGAAATTTGATAAAATGACTAAAAACCCTCCGAAGGCCAGAAATCTAATTCCAAGTTGCTACGATCGGTCGAGGTATTGCCATTGGACACTCCCATCCGTAATCGATGGGTATTGCCATTGGACACTCCCATCCTTAATCGATGGGTATTGCCATTGGACACTCCCATCCTTGATCGATAGGTATTGCCATTGGACACTCCCATCCTTAATCGATGGGTATTGCCATTGGACAGCGTCCACTCTGTCCACTCCAGGGAATCAGCCAGTTTAAGTGTCCATAAGGTGGAAACTTTGTCCACTTCAGGGAATCAGCCAGTTTAAGTGTCCATAAGGTGGAAACTTTGTCCACTTCAGGGAATCAGCCAGTTTAAGTGTCCATGAGGTGGAAACTTTGTCCACTTCACATACCTTACCACAGGGCCTCGGGTATGCGGAGTGGACAGAGGCTATATCTCCACGGTGCTTATGGTTAGGGAGCTGAACTTTGGATATGTTGGTCCCTGGGGCTCCAGCAACCTGCCCTGTCAATTTCAGCTTCCTAGCACAAGGCACTGTGGAGATATAGCCACTGTCCACTTCACATACCCTGGACCCTGCGGTAAGGTATGTGAAGTGGACAAGCCATGTCCACTCCACATACCTTACTGCAGGGCCTAGGGTATGCGAAGTGGACAGAGGCTATATCTCCACGGTGCTTATGGTTGGGGAGCTGAACTTTGGATATGTTGGTCCCTGGGGCTCCAGCAACCTGCCCTGTCAATTTCAGCTTCCTAGCACAAGGCACTGTGGAGATATAGCCACTGTCCACTTCACATACCCTGGACCCTGCGGTAAGGTATGTGAATTGGACAAGCCATGTCCACTCCACATACCTTACTGCAGGGCCTAGGGTATGCGAAGTGGACAGAGGCTATATCTCCACGGTGCTTATGGTTGGGGAGCTGAACTTTGGATATGTTGGTCCCTGGGGCTCCAGCAACCTGCCCTGTCAATTTCAGCTTCCTAGCACAAGGCACTGTGGAGATATAGCTACTGTCCACTTCACATACTTTACCACAGGGCTTCAGGTATGCGGAGTGGACGCTGTCCAATGGCAATACCTCGACCACAAGGTGGACATTGTGTCCACTTCAGGGAATCAGCCAGTATCAGTGTCCACGATGTGGACCTTTTTTTCTGGCTGATCCTTCGTCCACTTCATGTAACTAGCGTCCACTTCATGGACTCAGCCAGTTTTAGTGCCCACGATGTGGACCTTTTTTCTGGCTGAACCGTTGTCCACTTCATGGAACTAGCGTCCACTTCATGTACTTAGCCAGTTTTAGTGCCCACGATTTGGACCTTTTTTCTGGCTGAACCTTTGTCCACTTCATGGAACTAGCGTCCACTTCATGGACTCAGCCAGTATCCAGCGATACCCATCGATCAAGGATGGGAGTGTCCAATGGCAATACCCGAGCTATTAAGGATGGGAGTGTCCAATGGCAATACCCGAGCGATTACCCGAGCGATTAAGGACGGGAGTGTCCGATGGCAATACCCATCGATTAAGGATGGGAGTGTCCAATGGCAATACCCATCGATTACGGATGGGAGTGTCCAATGGCAATATCTCGCCCGATCGTAGCAACTTGGAATTAGATTTCTGGCCTTCGGAGGGTTTTTAGTCATTTTATCAAATTTCTCTGATTTACTTCAAACTTGGCACACGAGAAGCTCTGCCCGCAGGAATGAATGTCCCAAAATGTCAGCTTTAGAAAATCAATGGTTTTGGAAATATAAACACTGCAAAGGTCAATGTTAAGGTATTGCCATTGGACACTCCCGTCCTTAATCGATGGGTATTGCCATTGGACAGCGTCCACTTCACATACCCGGGACCCTGCGGTAAGGTATGTGAAGTGGACAAGTCATGTCCACTCTACATACCTTACTGCAGGGCCTCGGGTATGCAGAGTGGACGCTGTCCAATGGCAATACCTCGACCATGTGGTGGACATTGTGTCCACTTCAGGGAATCAGCCAGTGGAAAATACTACCAGGGGCACAAAGTGAAAAAGATTACCAGGGGCACGAAACTCCGGCCCCGGCGGTGATAGGTGAGTAGCCCAGGGGGGGTGCTTAAGAGTGGGTCGACGGGACCAGCCGGTGGACGAGGTTTGGAACTGGGGATCGACCTCCGAGTAAAACTCTAGTGTTTGTGACCAGGATGTGGACCTTTTTTCTGGTTGAACATTTGTCCATTTCATGGAACTAGTGTCCACTTCATGGACCTCAGCCAGTTTTTGTGCCCAGGATGTGGACCTTTTTTCTGGCTGAACATTTGTCCATTTCATGGAACTAGTGTCCACTTCATGGACCTCAGCCAGTTTTTGTGCCCAGGATGTGGACCTTTTTTCTGGCTGAACATTTGTCCATTTCATGGAACTAGTGTCCACTTCATGGACCTCAGCCATATTTAGTGCCCAGGATGTGGACCTTTTTCCTGGCTGTAAAAAACGATAGAGTGTCCTTTTTAAACCTGCAGTATGAAAGAAATAAACTTTGTCCGATCTTCTTCATTTTTGCAGCGATTGTTCATAGCTGGGTGGGTAAGGCATGACCCTCGGTCCCCGGAGGCCCGAAGCCTGGGTGGGTGGTGAGGATGGGTTAGGTTTGGGTTAAAACGTAGGTATGGGGACATGGGGGCTATAGAATAGGGGTGAGGGAGGCTATGTGGTTAGGCTAAGACAGGTGGCTGTGAGGGTGTGGTAAAGGTAAAAAAAAATAAAAAAAAAAAAAAAAAAGGACTTCCAGCCGACTCATGAGGGTTTTCAATCCGAGAATGGTGCTTCGCAGGGCGGACTGAAATCGGCCGTTTCCCCCTGTGGTAAAGGTCCGTCCGCGGGGGCCCCGAAGCGTGGTCCGCGGGGCCGATGACAGGGTCTGTGGTTAGGCTAAGACAGGTGGCTGTGAGGGTGTGGTAAAGGTAAAAAAAAAAAAAAAAAAAAAAAAAAAAGGACTTCCAGCCGACTCATGAGGGTTTTCAATCCGAGAATGGTGCTTCGCAGGGCGGACTGAAATCGGCCGTTTCCCCCTGTGGTAAAGGTCCGTCCGCGGGGGCCCCGAAGCGTGGTCCGCGGGGCCGATGACAGTGTCTGTGGTTAGGCTAAGACAGGTGGCTGTGAGGGTGTGTTAAAGGTAAAAAAAAAAAATTAAAAAAAAAAAAAAGGACTTCCAGCCGACTCATGAGGGTTTTCAATCCGAGAATGGTGCTTCGCAGGGCGGACTGAAATCGGCCGTTTCCCCCTGTGGTAAAGGTCCGTCCGCGGGGGCCCCGAAGCGTGGTCCGCGGGGCCGATGACAGGGTCTGTGGTTAGGCTAAGACAGGTGGCTGTGAGGGTGTGGTAAAGGTAAAAAAAAAAAAATAAAAAAAAAAAAAAAAGGACTTCCAGCCGACTCATGAGGGTTTTCAGTCCGAGAATGGTGCTTCGCAGGGCGGACTGAAAAAGGCCGTTTCCCCCTGTGGTAAAGGTCCGTCCGCGGGGGCCCCGAAGCGTGGTCCGCGGGGCCGATGACAGGGTCTGTGGTTAGGCTAAGACAGGTGGCTGTGAGGGTGTGTTAAAGGTAAAAAAAAAAAAATTAAAAAAAAAAAAAGGACTTCCAGCCGACTCATGAGGTTTTTCAATCCGAGAATGGTGCTTCGCAGGGCGGACTGAAATCGGCCGTTTCCCCCTGTGGTAAAGGTCCGTCCGCGGGGGCCCCGAAGCGTGGTCCGCGGGGCCGATGACAGGGTCTGTGGTTAGGCTAAGACAGGTGGCTGTGAGGGTGTGGTAAAGGTAAAAAAAAATAAATAAAAAAAAAAAAAAGGACTTCCAGCCGACTCATGAGGGTTTTCAGTCCGAGAATGGTGCTTCGCAGGGTGGACTGAAAAAGGCCGTTTCCCCCTCTTTGACATGGATGAAAAAAATAAACTTATTCCGATCTTCTTCATTTTTGCAGCAATAGTTCATAACAGGGAAAGAGTGTTACTGATCAATTTTCAGCTTCCTAGCACAAGGCCTTTTGAAGATATAGCCTTTCTCCACTTCGAGTCAATGTTAAGGTATGGCCGGTGGACACGTTGACCTTTTGTCGACCTTTAACCAATTAAGGCCATATTTTCAATTCTGCCATGAATTTTGACTCCAAAATCGCACCACGTGATCTCTGCGACATCCTGAATCAACTTGCCTTTGAACCGTATTGATACGATGACCCTGAAAGGAAGTAGCCATCGAGGAGAGATAGAAGCCCGAAACACTGGATTCTGCATTAGTGGGTCAATGTTAGGTGCCTCTATCAATTTCACATCATTTAAAGCTATTTTAGCTGAGATATGACTCTGTCCACTTCAAATACCTTAACATGGGATTTTCCCTAACTTTCAACCCCCATTCATTTGTAATGGGAAATGGACATCTGGCCCCGGAGTGTACAAAATACATAGAGATGTGAAACCACCACAGGATTGCTCTACAATGAGTGGAGATCAACATATTTCAGTTTCAGAACCCCAGAAGCTCTAGAAAAAAATTTGGTCCAAAATCACCCATTCTCATCAAGTGGTCTCAGCCTTGACGCTGCTAGTACCCTTTAGAGGTGTGAAGATGGAGTCATTTTTTTGCAGAGCACTTAGAACCACCAAATTTTAGGTGCTTAATCTTGACCGCTAGAACTATCGCTGCTCCACATTTGGGGGCTCTAGGTCATCTGGTGCCAGATTTATAGCCATAAGAAATTTGAAGATTTTGGTGGAAACATTGGGTGAGCAATAACCTTCTTTCTAAGGCACCCAGAGCTTCCAAATTTTAGGGACTGTTTGTCCTCCCAACAAAGAGTATTTGCTGCAAATTTGAGCTCTGTAGCTGCTCAGGAGCCCGTGCAGCAGCCTAAACCAAAACCCATATTTTTTGAATGCAAGTGAATTTGAAATGGACAAAGTGTCCACTTCAAATACCTTTACATTGTCGACTTTGTCTCACTTTGGGGGCCATTTGGGGCTCTTACCAAGGGTCTAGAGGCTCCAAAATCGGATCACTAGTTTGTCACTCTGTGCCCTTAAAGGCCCCAGTGTCTGCGGGTCAATCGGAGTACGTTTAGATTTCATATTCTGCGATTATGCTCATATTTGGATGTATACGTGGCCCATAGGAGGCCTTCTCAACCTCCAAATGTGGATCAAATTAGACAACTTGATAATATATAAGTCACATTGGATGTGTATAACAGAATTAATAAGAAACTGGGCCTTATTTTGCCTAATTTGACCAAGTTTGACCTGTTGTTAGCATTTTCCTACTGGTTGAGGCCTACTGTTTTGGCCTTGTTAAGGGGAGTGTGTTTTTGTACTTTCCTGAAGCCCAATCAACTTGAAACTCTGGATACTTAAACCACATAGTGGAGTGATGAACATGTTTGATTTTGGTGTCTCTAAACCCCTGAGAACCTTCTTAAAGAGGCCAAAGTATTTTTAAAAATTTGAATGGGAAGGTATTGCCATTGGACGCCTGGTCTGTAAATTATCCCTCACCTCCCTTATTTGACCCAAAGGATGACCAAAGGAGCAAAAACTCGGTACATCTTAAAAGAGCAGTTCATGATGAATAACTGACAAGAGTTTGATGAATCTAGACCGTTGGGAACCAGTGTGGACAGTAGGTGCAAAACCATGGAAATATGTTCAAGTGTGGCAAACATGCCCTTGCTCCAATCTTCTTCATCTTTACAAAATCTATTCATAGGTGTGAGAGGGTGTCACAGCCAAAATTTCAGAGTTCTAGATCATTCCAGCACAAAGTTATTAAGTTTGTCTTTTCTTCATATTTCTAACGTAAAGCTGCAGTATGAAAAAATAAAGTTTTTCCGATCTTCTTCATTTTCGCAGCAATTGTTCATAACAGGGAAAGAGTGTTACTGATGAATTTTCAGCTTCCTAGCACAAGGCCTTTTGAAGATATAGCCTCTGTCCACTTCAAATACCAGGGTATGCGGAGTGGACAGAGGCTATATCTCCACAGTGCTTATGGTTGGGGAGCTGTACTTTGGATATGTTGGTCCCTGGGGCTCCAGCAACCTGCCCTGTCAATTTCAGCTTCCTAGCACAAGGCACTGTGGAGATATAGCCACTGTCCACTTCGCATACCCTGGACTCTGCGGTAAGGTATGTGAATTGGACAAGTCATGTCCACTCCACATACCTTAGCGCAGGGCCTAGGGTATGCGAAGTGGACAGAGGCTATATCTCAACGGTGCTTATGGTTGGGGAGCTGATCTTTGGATATGTTGGTCCCTGGGGCTCCAGCAACCTGCCCTGTCAATTTCAGCTTCCTAGCACAAGGCACTGTGGAGATATAGCCACTGTCCACTTCACATACCCTGGACCCTGCGGTAAGGTATGTGAAGTGGACAAGCCATGTCCACTCCACATACCTTACTGCAGGGCCTAGGGTATGCGAAGTGGACAGAGGCTATATCTCCACGGTGCTTATGGTTGGGGAGCTGAACTTTGGATATGTTGGTCCCTGGGGCTCCAGCAACCTGCCCTGTCAATTTCAGCTTCCTAGCACAAGGCACTGTGGAGATATAGCCACTGTCCACTTCACATACCCTGGACCCTGCGGTAAGGTATGTGAAGTGGACAAGCCATGTCCACTCCACATACCTTACTGCAGGGCCTAGGGTATGCGAAGTGGACAGAGGCTATATCTCCACGGTGCTTATGGTTGGGGAGCTGAACTTTGGATATGTTGGTCCCTGGGGCTCCAGCAACCTGCCCTGTCAATTTCAGCTTCCTAGCACAAGGCACTGTGGAGATATAGCCACTGTCCACTTCACATACCCTGGACCCTGCGGTAAGGTATGTGAAGTGGACAAGCCATGTCCACTCCACATACCTTACTGCAGGGCCTAGGGTATGCGAAGTGGACAGAGGCTATATCTCCACGGTGCTTATGGTTGGGGAGCTGAACTTTGGATATGTTGGTCCCTGGGGCTCCAGCAACCTGCCCTGTCAATTTCAGCTTCCTAGCACAAGGCACTGTGGAGATATAGCCACTGTCCACTTCACATACCCTGGACCCTGCGGTAAGGTATGTGAAGTGGACAAGCCATGTCCACTCCACATACCTTACTGCAGGGCCTAGGGTATGCGGAGTGGACAGAGGCTATATCTCCACGGTGCTTATGGTTGGGGAGCTGAACTTTAGATATGTTGGTCCCTGGGGCTCAAGCAACCTGCCCTGTCAATTTCAGCTTCCTAGCACAAGGCACTGTGGAGATATAGCCACTGTCCACTTCACATACCCTGGACCCTGCGGTAAGGTATGTGAAGTGGACAAGCCATGTCCACTCCACATACCTTACTGCAGGGCCTAGGGTATGCGAAGTGGACAGAGGCTATATCTCCACGGTGCTTATGGTTGGGGAGCTGAACTTTGGATATGTTGGTCCCTGGGGCTCCAGCAACCTGCCCTGTCAATTTCAGCTTCCTAGCACAAGGCACTGTGGAGATATAGCTACTGTCCACTTCACATACCTTACCACAGGGCTTCAGGTATGCGGAGTGGACGCTGTCCAATGGCAATACCTCGACCACAAGGTGGACATTGTGTCCACTTCAGGGAATCAGCCAGTATCAGTGTCCACGATGTGGACCTTTTTTTCTGGCTGATCCTTCGTCCACTTCATGTAACTAGCGTCCACTTCATGGACTCAGCCAGTTTTAGTGCCCACGATGTGGACCTTTTTTCTGGCTGAACCGTTGTCCACTTCATGGAACTAGCGTCCATTTCATGTACTCAGCCAGTTTTAGTGCCCACGATTTGGACCTTTTTTCTGGCTGAACCGTTGTCCACTTCATGGAACTAGCGTCCACTTCATGGACTCAGCCAGTATCCAATGGCGATACCCATCGATCAAGGATGGGAGTGTCCAAAGGCAATACCCATCGATTACGGATGGGAGTGTCCGATGGCAATACCCCGAGCGATTACCCGAGCGATTAAGGACGGGAGTGTACAATGGCAATACCCATCGATCAAGGATGGGAGTGTCCAAAGGCAATACCCATCGATTACGGATGGGAGTGTCCGATGGCAATACCCCGAGCGATTACCCGAGCGATTAAGGACGGGAGTGTCCGATGGCAATACCCCGAGCGATTAAGGACGGGAGTGTCCAAAGGCAATACCCATCGATTACGGATGGGAGTGTCCGATGGCGATACCCAAGCGATTCCCCGAGCAATTGAGGATGGGAGTGTCCTATGGCAATACCCATCGAAAAAGGATGGGAGTGTCCAAAGGCAATACCCATCGATTACGGATGGGAGTGTCCGATGGCAATACCCCGAGCGATTAAGGACGGGAGTGTCCAAAGGCAATACCCATCGATTACGGATGGGAGTGTCCGATGGCAATACCCAAGCGATTCCCCGAGCAATTGAGGATGGGAGTGTCCTATGGCAATACCCGACCGGGAGCCTGCCATCTGGTGGATAGGTGAAGGATTTCACCGCGGTTCCCTAATAACGGCCGATTTAGGAATTTCTGGAACGACCGTAGCTCCGAGGGGGAAAGGGCCAGAGCTCCAGGTTTCGGCCCCCTGGATCACGACAACCTGATGGTAATTTAGAGCCCTTTCCCTGATTTTTAGGACCCCGGGAAGGCATAGCTAGGGAAAGGTGAAAAGTGTCCAATTCGAGATTTTCGGCCCATGTAAAGGTATGCGGAGTGGACGCTTTTCGGCGAAAAGCCCATAAGTTATGGTTCGTTCCACTTTATGGACAAATTTAACATTGCGATTTCCTGCCGGTGGCCCAATGTCTTCACGATGGACATCGTGACCAAGTGTCGCGTCCATTGGCAATGCAATGCTTCTTGCCAGTGGACACTCAACCGTGACGCATTAAAAATACACTAGGTGGCGCAATGGTGCTATTTGTGTGTGTATGAAGTGGGTATTGCCATTGGACACTCCCATCCTTTTTCGATGGGTATTGCCATCGGACACTCCCATCCTTAATAGCTCGGGTAATTGCTCGGGTATTGCCATTGGACACTCCCATCCTTTTTCGATGGGTATTGCCATCGGACACTCCCATCCTTAATAGCTTGGGTAATTTCTCGGGTATTGCCATTGGACACTCCCATCCTTAATCGATGGGTATTGCCATTGGACACTCCTATCCTTAATCGATGGGTATTGCCATTGGACACTCCCATCCTTGATCGATGGGTATTGCCATTGGACACTCCCATCCTTAATCGATGGGTATTGCCATTGGACAGTGTCCACTCTGTCCACTTCAGGGAATCAGCCAGTTTAAGTGTCCATAAGGTGGAAACTTTGTCCACTTCAGGGAATAAGCCAGTTTAAGTGTCCATAAGGTGGAAACTTTGTCCACTTCAGGGAAGCAGCCAGTTTAAGTGTCCATAAGTTGGAAACTTTGTTCACTTCAGGGAATCAGCCAGTTTACGTGTCCATAAGGTGGAAACCTTGTCCACTTCAGGGAATCAGCCAGTTTAAGTGTCCATAAGGTGGAAACTTTGTCCACTTCAGGGAATCAGCCAGTTTAAGTGTCCATAAGGTGGAAACTTTGTCCACTTCAGGGAATCAGCCAGTATCAGTGTCCATGAGGTGGAAACTTTGTCCACTTCACATACCTTACCACAGGGCCTCGGGTATGCGGAGTGGACGCTGTCCAATGGCAATACCTCGACCATAAGGTGGACATTGTGTCCAGTTCAGGGAATCAGCCAGTATCAGTGTCCATAAGGTGGAAACTTTGTCCACTTCAGGGAATCAGCCAGTATCAGTGTCCATAAGGTGGAAACTTTGTCCACTTCACATACCTTACCAAAGGTCCTCGGGTATGCGGAGTGGACGCTGTCCAATGGCAATACCCATCGATTAAGGATGGGAGTGTCCAATGGCAATACCCGAGCGATTACCAGAGCGATTAAGGATGGGAGTGTCCAATGGCAATACCCATCGATCAAGGATGGGAGTGTCCAAAGGCAATACCCATCGATTACGGATGGGAGTGTCCGATGGCAATACCCCGAGCGATTACCCGAGCGATTAAGGACGGGAGTGTACAATGGCAATACCCATCGATCAAGGATGGGAGTGTCCAAAGGCAATACCCATCGATTACGGATGGGAGTGTCCGATGGCAATACCCCGAGCGATTACCCGAGCGATTAAGGACGGGAGTGTCCGATGGCAATACCCCGAGCGATTAAGGACGGGAGTGTCCAAAGGCAATACCCATCGATTACGGATGGGAGTGTCCGATGGCAATACCCCGAGCGATTAAGGATGGGAGTGTCCAAAGGCAATACCCATCGATTACGGATGGGAGTGTCCGATGGCAATACCTGAGAGATTCCCCGAGCAATTGAGGATGGGAGTGTCCTATGGCAATACCCGACCGGGAGCCTGCCATCTGGTGGATAGGTGAAGGATTTCACCGCGGTTCCCTAATAACGGCCGATTTAGGAATTTCTGGAACGACCGTAGCTCCGAGGGGGAAAGGGCCAGAGCTCCAGGTTTCGGCCCCCTGGATCACGACAACCTGATGGTAATTTAGAGCCCTTTCCCTGATTTTTAGGACCCCGGGGAAGGCATAGCTAGGGAAAGGTGAAAAGTGTCCAATTCGAGATTTTCGGCCCATGTAAAGGTATGCGGAGTGGACGCTTTTCGGCGAAAAGCCCATAAGTTATGGTTCGTTCCACTTTATGGACAAATTTAACATTGCGATTTCCTGCCGGTGGCCCAATGTCTTCACGATGGACATCGTGACCAAGTGTCGCGTCCATTGGCAATGCAATGCTTCTTGCCAGTGGACACTCAACCGTGACGCATTAAAAATACACTAGGTGGCGCAATGGTGCTATTTGTGTGTGTATGAAGTGGGTATTGCCATTGGACACTCCCATCCTTTTTCGATGGGTATTGCCATTGGACACTCCCATCCTTAATAGCTCGGGTAATTGCTCGGGTATTGCCATTGGACACTCCCATCCTTAATCGATGGGTATTGCCATTGGACACTCCTATCCTTAATCGATGGGTATTGCCATTGGACACTCCCATCCTTGATCGATGGGTATTGCCATTGGACACTCCCATCCTTAATCGATGGGTATTGCCATTGGACAGTGTCCACTCTGTCCACTTCAGGGAATCAGCCAGTTTAAGTGTCCATAAGGTGGAAACTTTGTCCACTTCAGGGAATAAGCCAGTTTAAGTGTCCATAAGGTGGAAACTTTGTCCACTTCAGGGAAGCAGCCAGTTTAAGTGTCCATAAGGTGGAAACTTTGTTCACTTCAGGGAATCAGCCAGTTTACGTGTCCATAAGGTGGAAACGTTGTCCACTTCAGGGAATCAGCCAGTTTAAGTGTCCATAAGGTGGAAACTTTGTCCACTTCAGGGAATCAGCCAGTTTAAGTGTCCATAAGGTGGAAACTTTGTCCACTTCAGGGAATCAGCCAGTATCAGTGTCCATGAGGTGGAAACTTTGTCCACTTCACATACCTTACCACAGGGCCTCGGGTATGCGGAGTGGACGCTGTCCAATGGCAATACCTCGACCATAAGGTGGACATTGTGTCCAGTTCAGGGAATCAGCCAGTATCAGTGTCCATAAGGTGGAAACTTTGTCCACTTCAGGGAATCAGCCAGTATCAGTGTCCATAAGGTTGTAGCGTGAATGGTGCCTGCTACTTTGAGAAGCATCTTATCTCATCCTGCATCTACTGGGATGAGAAAAACACATTCTTGTGTCCAACAAGATTTGGTCATTTACAGATGGATTTGTTTGGGTAAAGGGCCATAAACTCTTTTATCGACCATCGAGTGTCAGTTTTGACACTGTCCAGGAGGATAATAACTTTTAAAACTGTGGGAAGGGTTTTCTCCCCACTTAAACCAACAAGAACTGATAACTTTTCCTGACTTCAAAGTGATCCGTTTGGTCAAAAACACACACACACACACACTCCCCTGTCCATCTCACATTCCACAGCCTAGGTTTCTTAACCTTTCGGTGACCCAGAGATTCACTCCAGCGGTGAAGCGTCAACCCCACCTAGTTTTCATCTGTGGTAATGTGACCAATAATTAAATTGTTTAGAAGTCATCATGTGTTAGGTTATTGACTTCTTTGTGTATAATCATTAATGGTATTGTAATACGTTTTAATGTTTTATCAGTGATGTTCAATAGATGTAATACCTTAAGTTTAAAGTTGTTAAAAAGGAGTTATAACTTGAACTTAGAATTACATTTTTACAATCTTGATACTAATGTTTGATTAAAACATTAGTGGTTTTATAGTTTTTGATATGTATCTGTCTCGTGCAAAAGAAAGGAAAAATTAGTAAAGAGGGAATTCTGATTTTGCGCGTGTAAAGGTTTTTCAATAATGAATCGATCAGAGAAAGAGATGGTTTCGACCCCTCCCTCCCAGAGGGGGTTAAAGAAGAGATGACACAGAGTCAGAAGGGCTGTTGTCAGAAGTGCTGTTGTGGGGAGAAGTTGAGAAAGTTGTCCGCAGGGAGATGAGCCCAGCAGGAGCTCTCCAGAATTTACATACATACATTTCATTTGTATGTTTATTTTCTACCTCATGTTCATTTTTCTGAATCAAGTGACTTCTAAAGGACAGCAATTTTTAAAGATCTTTTGTTTATCTCGCGTGATTTAAGTGCTAAGGGCTCGGCCAGCATTTCGAGTTTTTCCGTGAAATAGATAAATTCTAAAGCTTCAGAAGATAATCCGACTTCAGCTTTTTGATCTCTTTCAACGAGTAATCAGCCAACGGACTTCAACTCCCACATTCAATGTTCTGACGAGAAAGTTGAATGTTCTCCACGCTTTGCTGTTTGGTATCCCGGGCCAGCTGAACCGATCTCATCCAACCCATCCAAGGGGCTTGTCTATCCAGACAACGTGTGAGGAAACGGCCTCTGGACCCACAGAACCAACTGCAGCGATAAGTGAATGTTCCGTGGCTTTATGATCAATAGTTGTTTGTCAGACATATCTTCTAAATTTCCTAATCTTCCAAATTATTAACTGCAACTTTTATAGCTTAGAGAGAATAATCAGACTTTCCCTCACTACTAAAGTTCCAATCAGAATTGCTTCATTGAATTTTCATTTCATTCATTCATTCATTAATTCATTAATTAATTACCAGTGTTAATTAGTCATTTGTATATTCATCACTTCATTTATTCAATTATCACGATTTATGGTAAATAAATGTTTCACTTTATCACTACGTCATGTCTGTGTGTGTATTTCAAAGCAGAACTGTAGATCAATGAATTCAGAACTTATACTTCAGACTTGAGATTGATTAATGATCAATACTTCTATCACAATAGTTTCTGCTTTTCCTATAAAAAGTGGTGGTGCCCCGAATTGAGTATTTCTTTATTTAACGAGTGCAAATCAATAATTACATGTAGTGGTTAACGCTACAGTATAATTGGTGCCGTCCGTGTGAGGCGAAATCGTATCAACAAGTCTGCTGAAATGAATACACAGATATTTTCCGCTGATACTGTGAAATAGTGAATTTATCCCCGTTGAAAGAAATAGGTTTTATCATACTTCACATAACTTTAGAAAGTTAATTCTTATCTTGCTGTCTGCTTGACGATCTTTAATGCTGTTTTGACTCTCTGCTAATTACTGGATGTGTGTGAGAATTCACATTTCTTATTGATTGTTACATTTGCCTGCGAAGTTATGATTTGAGCTCGGCGTTTAAATTGTAAAGTTGAATTTACACCGGCGAAGGCCCGGTTGTAAACGCGCCGTGTTTCAAGGCGTATAGTTGCATTGACAGAAGAAAGCGTTACTAATTAGCCTGGAGCTATGGGTGTAATTGCATGCAAAAGTGTATTGATACGCTTATTGATAAGGCCTTGACAGAAACCAATTCTGTCTTCTGTTCCTGTGATGTGGAATAGCCCGTGCATGGTTCCTATCTGACCCAGATGCCTATGTTTAGCCGGATAAGCTTAGCTAACTTGTCGCTAAACGCCGCCCGTGTGGTTTAAAACTCTGCTTGTTTATCTGTCGCGAACAGTAAGAGTACCCTTGTGGTTTGATGCAGAGAGATTAAGTGCTTTGAGGTACTTTGCAAGTCCCGAAGAGGACTTTTGTTGCGAAAGAAATCTTGCTCCAGCCGTGGAGTGAGTTTTCGGGCCGCCGTGCCTGTTTCAAAGTTTGTTATTGTTTGTGGAGACAACTTCCCTGTTCTGTGTCAAATTACAGACTGAGCTTGAGCGAGCGCAGAAGCTCTCAGTGGGCGTTGCTTAGAGACGTCATCCAGAGCTCCTCCCTTGTCTGCGAGGGCGAGCCTGTTGTCTCCATCTGGTGGATGATTTGGTTAACGAAACTTGGGATTGAATATTCAAAATTTTCTCTGTGTACCTAACATATTTTGTAAATGCAAACTTACCACGAAACATTTTAATTAAACAACGACAATAACATCTCTTCCTACTAACTATTCTTAAGTAGTGAGTTAAATCAATACTAATTCACCCTCCTGCATGCTACCAATTTGGAATGTCAACACTATTTACATTTGAGATTTAATTAGTGGTCTATGTGTTTGCATAAGTGTGATTGATAATGCAGCTTCTGTTTGATTCCTGTTCAGTGTGATTGCTCCCTAATAATCACCTGTGTTCTTATACAAGACAACCACTCATTTACTAAATGAATGATCAACATAATTTAATAACCATTTGAGTTTCCTTGCTCACAGATTTTATTAATTGATCATTTATAACGATTGAACAACAATAAAACACATAGGATTTGATAGTTCATTCACAGAACAACTTACGAGTTGTAAACAACCCGTAAATAACTGCATGAAAGATTAACATACTTGTTGTTGTATGACAAAGAATATGATTAATTAACTAATTTCAATTAACTTTTCATTTTATTACTTTATTAACCAAGTTCTTTAACCAAACCACCTGTCAAAATGTCCAATCCTGATCAACCCGGTCGAACCAGTCCAGCCTCATCTGATGGCTCATATGGTGGCGATATTGCGGACAATTTAGAGATTGCGCTTGTGGACTTGACTGAAGATTTATTGCCTGGGTATGTAGCACACATCCAAGGTAAAGATTCCTCAGAGCAAACAAACATAATGTCAGACCTCATCCATGAAGCCCAGTCTAATCCACACCATGGACCTCTATCTCTTTGATCCCTTGGCACATGACGTTTTCGATGCTGACTTTGAGTCTATGCTAAACTTGCGACACCTGTTCAAATTGCGCTCTTCCCTGCAGGTGAATACGGGCCTTTTGGTCCATGTTTCCGACGCACTCACTTCTCCTGCGCTCGTGGTGCCTCGAAACCACAGGGGGGTGATGCTGATGCACGCCCATGATTCACCCGGTGCAGGCCACACAAGTGTTAAAGCAACACTCGCACTGAAACAAGTCGCTTGTTGGCCACAAAAGCAGGAAGACGTGGCGGATTACATCAAACGCTTTTTAGTCCGTTGCCAATGCCAACCATCAAACCACATAAAATTCACAGGGAAAGCTTACCGGACGTATGCGTCCCAGACAGATCATAGACTGCAGAAAATTTAGAGCACCCTGAGGTGCCAGGTACTAGGGTTATAACACAAGAGGAAAATCATAAACTCTAGTACAAGTTGTGCAGCGAAAGCTGTATTGGATGAAAGTCATTTCAAAGTCAGGTGCCTTGTCTCCAGTCAAGTCCACTGTGTATAAAACTCACCACCATTTTAAAACTTACTCTGCAATAATCACTCACTCAAACCACTTGGGTACAAGTGGGGGTTATCCAATAAATTACAAACACCCATTTGGTTACAAGTGGGGGTTGTCCAATAAATTACAAACACCCATTTGGTTACAAGTGGGGGTTATCCAGTAAATGACAAATACCAAAAGTTCACCATCACGCGATCGGAAGTGAGTGGTACCCGGACGAGAGAAAAACAGTTAATTGGATGCTTGCTAGCTGCAGCCTCCGTCGTCGGTTCTCTTTTCAGTTTAGGTCTATCTTCTGTCAATGCAAGCGTCTCCTAGGTGAACTACATGCTGAAATTCCCTAAATACACGATCAGATTGGAAAACAGCCAAACCAGTTAGAAACCTTACAGGGGTTTATCACTCAAAACCATAAGTGCGATAGACACCCTACTCTTGGTCTTGTCGGTTGATTCTGCACACACAACTAGTAATCAGGCTAATGTACGACATGATTCGTGACATCGGATCCTTAGTCGACAGCCTAGCCACGGGTAGGATTTTCCCATATGTTGTCCCAGGAACGTTGGTTCAGGACCTCTTCCACCACTGACAAAGTATTCCACGCCCCGCCATTTTAGAACTAGCGTCCAATTAAAAGGTAGACCTCATAAGTTAGTTTAATTCTAAGTAGGTTAGAAGTTTAATCAACTGAATAGTATTCAGAACCTTTTGTTTTAAGCCATATATGTATTTAGAAATTAGATACATCATATATTTTTTCTAACCATTTAGCAGTTATCTATCAATTTTTTTTTTTTGTTTAAGACAACAACTCTGATCATAAAGCTATTCTGCCACCTGCCATCCCTGTCTATCACCATCATTGTCTCGACAATGAGGCTCCCTTCACAGCACCATCATCGTTTCGACAACGAGGTTCCCTTTACGCACCATCCTCGTTTCAACAACGTAACGATACTCCCTGGACAGCGAGTATCGTTCCGAGTGGGGGATATGTAGCGTGAATGGTGCCTGCTACTTTGAGAAGCATCTTATCTCATCCTGCATCTACTGGGATGAGAAAAACACATTCTTGTGTCCAACAAGATTTGGTCATTTACAGATGGATTTGTTTGGGTAAAGGGCCATAAACTCTTTTATCGACCATCGAGTGTCAGTTTTGACACTGTCCAGGAGGATAATAACTTTTAAAACTGTGGGAAGGGTTTTCTCCCCACTTAAACCAACAAGAACTGATAACTTTTCCTGACTTCAAAGTGATCCGTTTGGTCAAAAACACACACACACACACACTCCCCTGTCCATCTCACATTCCACAGCCTAGGTTTCTTAACCTTTCGGTGACCCAGAGATTCACTCCAGCGGTGAAGCGTCAACCCCACCTAGTTTTCATCTGTGGTAATGTGACCAATAATTAAATTGTTTAGAAGTCATCATGTGTTAGGTTATTGACTTCTTTGTGTATAATCATTAATGGTATTGTAATACGTTTTAATGTTTTATCAGTGATGTTCAATAGATGTAATACCTTAAGTTTAAAGTTGTTAAAAAGGAGTTATAACTTGAACTTAGAATTACATTTTTACAATCTTGATACTAATGTTTGATTAAAACATTAGTGGTTTTATAGTTTTTGATATGTATCTGTCTCGTGCAAAAGAAAGGAAAAATTAGTAAAGAGGGAATTCTGATTTTGCGCGTGTAAAGGTTTTTCAATAATGAATCGATCAGAGAAAGAGAGGGTTTCGACCCCTCCCTCCCAGAGGGGGTTAAAGAAGAGATGACACAGAGTCAGAAGGGCTGTTGTCAGAAGTGCTGTTGTGGGGAGAAGTTGAGAAAGTTGTCCGCAGGGAGATGAGCCCAGCAGGAGCTCTCCAGAATTTACATACATACATTTCATTTGTATGTTTATTTTCTACCTCATGTTCATTTTTCTGAATCAAGTGACTTCTAAAGGACAGCAATTTTTAAAGATCTTTTGTTTATCTCGCGTGATTTAAGTGCTAAGGGCTCGGCCAGCATTTCGAGTTTTTCCGTGAAATAGATAAATTCTAAAGCTTCAGAAGATAATCCGACTTCAGCTTTTTGATCTCTTTCAACGAGTAATCAGCCAACGGACTTCAACTCCCACATTCAATGTTCTGACGAGAAAGTTGAATGTTCTCCACGCTTTGCTGTTTGGTATCCCGGGCCAGCTGAACCGATCTCATCCAACCCATCCAAGGGGCTTGTCTATCCAGACAACGTGTGAGGAAACGGCCTCTGGACCCACAGAACCAACTGCAGCGATAAGTGAATGTTCCGTGGCTTTATGATCAATAGTTGTTTGTCAGACATATCTTCTAAATTTCCTAATCTTCCAAATTATTAACTGCAACTTTTATAGCTTAGAGAGAATAATCAGACTTTCCCTCACTACTAAAGTTCCAATCAGAATTGCTTCATTGAATTTTCATTTCATTCATTCATTCATTAATTCATTAATTAATTACCAGTGTTAATTAGTCATTTGTATATTCATCACTTCATTTATTCAATTATCACGATTTATGGTAAATAAATGTTTCACTTTATCACTACGTCATGTCTGTGTGTGTATTTCAAAGCAGAACTGTAGATCAATGAATTCAGAACTTATACTTCAGACTTGAGATTGATTAATGATCAATACTTCTATCACAATAGTTTCTGCTTTTCCTATAAAAAGTGGTGGTGCCCCGAATTGAGTATTTCTTTATTTAACGAGTGCAAATCAATAATTACATGTAGTGGTTAACGCTACAGTATAATTGGTGCCGTCCGTGTGAGGCGAAATCAAATCAACAAGTCTGCTGAAATGAATACACAGATATTTTCCGCTGATACTGTGAAATAGTGAATTTATCCCCGTTGAAAGAAATAGGTTTTATCATACTTCACATAACTTTAGAAAGTTAATTCTTATCTTGCTGTCTGCTTGACGATCTTTAATGCTGTTTTGACTCTCTGCTAATTACTGGATGTGTGTGAGAATTCACATTTCTTATTGATTGTTACATTTGCCTGCGAAGTTATGATTTGAGCTCGGCGTTTAAATTGTAAAGTTGAATTTACACCGGCGAAGGCCCGGTTGTAAACGCGCCGTGTTTCAAGGCGTATAGTTGCATTGACAGAAGAAAGCGTTACTAATTAGCCTGGAGCTATGGGTGTAATTGCATGCAAAAGTGTATTGATACGCTTATTGATAAGGCCTTGACAGAAACCAATTCTGTCTTCTGTTCCTGTGATGTGGAATAGCCCGTGCATGGTTCCTATCTGACCCAGATGCCTATGTTTAGCCGGATAAGCTTAGCTAACTTGTCGCTAAACGCCGCCCGTGTGGTTTAAAACTCTGCTTGTTTATCTGTCGCGAACAGTAAGAGTACCCTTGTGGTTTGATGCAGAGAGATTAAGTGCTTTGAGGTACTTTGCAAGTCCCGAAGAGGACTTTTGTTGCGAAAGAAATCTTGCTCCAGCCGTGGAGTGAGTTTTCGGGCCGCCGTGCCTGTTTCAAAGTTTGTTATTGTTTGTGGAGACAACTTCCCTGTTCTGTGTCAAATTACAGACTGAGCTTGAGCGAGCGCAGAAGCTCTCAGTGGGCGTTGCTTAGAGACGTCATCCAGAGCTCCTCCCTTGTCTGCGAGGGCGAGCCTGTTGTCTCCATCTGGTGGATGATTTGGTTAACGAAACTTGGGATTGAATATTCAAAATTTTCTCTGTGTACCTAACATATTTTGTAAATGCAAACTTACCACGAAACATTTTAATTAAACAACGACAATAACATCTCTTCCTACTAACTATTCTTAAGTAGTGAGTTAAATCAATACTAATTCACCCTCCTGCATGCTACCAATTTGGAATGTCAACACTATTTACATTTGAGATTTAATTAGTGGTCTATGTGTTTGCATAAGTGTGATTGATAATGCAGCTTCTGTTTGATTCCTGTTCAGTGTGATTGCTCCCTAATAATCACCTGTGTTCTTATACAAGACAACCACTCATTTACTAAATGAATGATCAACATAATTTAATAACCATTTGAGTTTCCTTGCTCACAGATTTTATTAATTGATCATTTATAACGATTGAACAACAATAAAACACATAGGATTTGATAGTTCATTCACAGAACAACTTACGAGTTGTAAACAACCCGTAAATAACTGCATGAAAGATTAACATACTTGTTGTTGTATGACAAAGAATATGATTAATTAACTAATTTCAATTAACTTTTCATTTTATTACTTTATTAACCAAGTTCTTTAACCAAACCACCTGTCAAAATGTCCAATCCTGATCAACCCGGTCGAACCAGTCCAGCCTCATCTGATGGCTCATATGGTGGCGATATTGCGGACAATTTAGAGATTGCGCTTGTGGACTTGACTGAAGATTTATTGCCTGGGTATGTAGCACACATCCAAGGTAAAGATTCCTCAGAGCAAACAAACATAATGTCAGACCTCATCCATGAAGCCCAGTCTAATCCACACCATGGACCTCTATCTCTTTGATCCCTTGGCACATGACGTTTTCGATGCTGACTTTGAGTCTATGCTAAACTTGCGACACCTGTTCAAATTGCGCTCTTCCCTGCAGGTGAATACGGGCCTTTTGGTCCATGTTTCCGACGCACTCACTTCTCCTGCGCTCGTGGTGCCTCGAAACCACAGGGGGGTGATGCTGATGCACGCCCATGATTCACCCGGTGCAGGCCACACAAGTGTTAAAGCAACACTCGCACTGAAACAAGTCGCTTGTTGGCCACAAAAGCAGGAAGACGTGGCGGATTACATCAAACGCTTTTTAGTCCGTTGCCAATGCCAACCATCAAACCACATAAAATTCACAGGGAAAGCTTACCGGACGTATGCGTCCCAGACAGATCATAGACTGCAGAAAATTTAGAGCACCCTGAGGTGCCAGGTACTAGGGTTATAACACAAGAGGAAAATCATAAACTCTAGTACAAGTTGTGCAGCGAAAGCTGTATTGGATGAAAGTCATTTCAAAGTCAGGTGCCTTGTCTCCAGTCAAGTCCACTGTGTATAAAACTCACCACCATTTTAAAACTTACTCTGCAATAATCACTCACTCAAACCACTTGGGTACAAGTGGGGGTTATCCAATAAATTACAAACACCCATTTGGTTACAAGTGGGGGTTGTCCAATAAATTACAAACACCCATTTGGTTACAAGTGGGGGTTATCCAGTAAATGACAAATACCAAAAGTTCACCATCACGCGATCGGAAGTGAGTGGTACCCGGACGAGAGAAAAACAGTTAATTGGATGCTTGCTAGCTGCAGCCTCCGTCGTCGGTTCTCTTTTCAGTTTAGGTCTATCTTCTGTCAATGCAAGCGTCTCCTAGGTGAACTACATGCTGAAATTCCCTAAATACACGATCAGATTGGAAAACAGCCAAACCAGTTAGAAACCTTACAGGGGTTTATCACTCAAAACCATAAGTGCGATAGACACCCTACTCTTGGTCTTGTCGGTTGATTCTGCACACACAACTAGTAATCAGGCTAATGTACGACATGATTCGTGACATCGGATCCTTAGTCGACAGCCTAGCCACGGGTAGGATTTTCCCATATGTTGTCCCAGGAACGTTGGTTCAGGACCTCTTCCACCACTGACAAAGTATTCCACGCCCCGCCATTTTAGAACTAGCGTCCAATTAAAAGGTAGACCTCATAAGTTAGTTTAATTCTAAGTAGGTTAGAAGTTTAATCAACTGAATAGTATTCAGAACCTTTTGTTTTAAGCCATATATGTATTTAGAAATTAGATACATCATATATTTTTTCTAACCATTTAGCAGTTATCTATCAATTTTTTTTTTTTGTTTAAGACAACAACTCTGATCATAAAGCTATTCTGCCACCTGCCATCCCTGTCTATCACCATCATTGTCTCGACAATGAGGCTCCCTTCACAGCACCATCATCGTTTCGACAACGAGGTTCCCTTTACGCACCATCCTCGTTTCAACAACGTAACGATACTCCCTGGACAGCGAGTATCGTTCCGAGTGGGGGATATGTAGCGTGAATGGTGCCTGCTACTTTGAGAAGCATCTTATCTCATCCTGCATCTACTGGGATGAGAAAAACACATTCTTGTGTCCAACAAGATTTGGTCATTTACATATGGATTTGTTTGGGTAAAGGGCCATAAACTCTTTTATCGACCATCGAGTGTCAGTTTTGACACTGTCCAGGAGGATAATAACTTTTAAAACTGTGGGAAGGGTTTTCTCCCCACTTAAACTAACAAGAACTGATAACTTTTCCTGACTTCAAAGTGATCCGTTTGGTCAAAAACACACACACACACACACTCCCCTGTCCATCTCACATTCCACAGCCTAGGTTTCTTAACCTTTCGGTGACCCAGAGATTCACTCCAGCGGTGAAGCGTCAACCCCACCTAGTTTTCATCTGTGGTAATGTGACCAATAATTAAATTGTTTAGAAGTCATCATGTGTTAGGTTATTGACTTCTTTGTGTATAATCATTAATGGTATTGTAATACGTTTTAATGTTTTATCAGTGATGTTCAATAGATGTAATACCTTAAGTTTAAAGTTGTTAAAAAGGAGTTATAACTTGAACTTAGAATTACATTTTTACAATCTTGATACTAATGTTTGATTAAAACATTAGTGGTTTTATAGTTTTTGATATGTATCTGTCTCGTGCAAAAGAAAGGAAAAATTAGTAAAGAGGGAATTCTGATTTTGCGCGTGTAAAGGTTTTTCAATAATGAATCGATCAGAGAAAGAGAGGGTTTCGACCCCTCCCTCCCAGAGGGGGTTAAAGAAGAGATGACACAGAGTCAGAAGGGCTGTTGTCAGAAGTGCTGTTGTGGGGAGAAGTTGAGAAAGTTGTCCGCAGGGAGATGAGCCCAGCAGGAGCTCTCCAGAATTTACATACATACATTTCATTTGTATGTTTATTTTCTACCTCATGTTCATTTTTCTGAGTCAAGTGACTTCTAAAGGACAGCAATTTTTAAAGATCTTTTGTTTATCTCGCGTGATTTAAGTGCTAAGGGCTCGGCCAGCATTTCGAGTTTTTCCGTGAAATAGATAAATTCTAAAGCTTCAGAAGATAATCCGACTTCAGCTTTTTGATCTCTTTCAACGAGTAATCAGCCAACGGACTTCAACTCCCACATTCAATGTTCTGACGAGAAAGTTGAATGTTCTCCACGCTTTGCTGTTTGGTATCCCGGGCCAGCTGAACCGATCTCATCCAACCCATCCAAGGGGCTTGTCTATCCAGACAACGTGTGAGGAAACGGCCTCTGGACCCACAGAACCAACTGCAGCGATAAGTGAATGTTCCGTGGCTTTATGATCAATAGTTGTTTGTCAGACATATCTTCTAAATTTCCTAATCTTCCAAATTATTAACTGCAACTTTTATAGCTTAGAGAGAATAATCAGACTTTCCCTCACTACTAAAGTTCCAATCAGAATTGCTTCATTGAATTTTCATTTCATTCATTCATTCATTAATTCATTAATTAATTACCAGTGTTAATTAGTCATTTGTATATTCATCACTTCATTTATTCAATTATCACGATTTATGGTAAATAAATGTTTCACTTTATCACTACGTCATGTCTGTGTGTGTATTTCAAAGCAGAACTGTAGATCAATGAATTCAGAACTTATACTTCAGACTTGAGATTGATTAATGATCAATACTTCTATCACAATAGTTTCTGCTTTTCCTATAAAAAGTGGTGGTGCCCCGAATTGAGTATTTCTTTATTTAACGAGTGCAAATCAATAATTACATGTAGTGGTTAACGCTACAAGGTGGAAACTTTGTCCACTTCACATACCTTACCAAAGGTCCTCGGGTATGCGGAGTGGACGCTGTCCAATGGCAATACCCATCGATTAAGGATGGGAGTGTCCAATGGCAATACCCGAGCGATTACCCGAGCGATTAAGGATGGGAGTGTCCAATGGCAATACCCATCGATCAAGGATGGGAGTGTCCAATGGCAATACCCATCGATTAAGGACGGGAGTGTCCAATGGCAATACCTTAACATCGACCTTTGCAGTGTTTATATTTCAAAAACCATTGATTTTCTAAAGCTGACATTTTGGGACATTCATTCCTGCAGGCAGAGCTTCTCGTGTGCCAAGTTTGAAGTAAATCAGAGAAATTTGATAAAATGACTAAAAACCCTCCGAAGGCCAGAAATCTAATTCCACGTTGCTACGATCGGTCGAGGTATTGCCATTGGACACTCCCATCCGTAATCGATGGGTATTGCCATTGGACACTCCCATCCTTAATCGATGGGTATTGCCATTGGACACTCCCATCCTTGATCGATAGGTATTGCCATTGGACACTCCCATCCTTAATCGATGGGTATTGCCATTGGACAGCGTCTACTCTGTCCACTTCAGGGAATCAGCCAGTTTAAGTGTCCATAAGGTGGAAACTTTGTCCACTTCAGGGAAGCAGCCAGTTTAAGTGTCCACAAGGTGGAAACTTTGTCCACTTCAGGGAATCAGCCAGTTTAAGTGTCCATAAGGTGTAAACTTTGTCCACTTCAGGGAATCAGCCAGTTTAAGTGTCAATGAGGTGGAAACTTTGTCCACTTCACATACCTTACCACAGGGCCTCGGGTATGCGGAGTGGACAGAGGCTATATCTCCACGGTGCTTATGGTTGGGGAGCTGATCTTTGGATATGTTGGTCCCTGGGTCTCCAGCAACCTGCCCTGTCAATTTCAGCTTCCTAGCACAAGGCACTGTGGAGATATAGCCACTGTCCACTTCGCATACCCTGGACCCTGCGGTAAGGTATGTGAAGTGGACAAGCCATGTCCACTCCACATACCTTACTGCAGGGCCTAGGGTATGCGAAGTGGACAGAGGCTATATCTCCACGGTGCTTATGGTTGGGGAGCTGATCTTTGGATATGTTGGTCCCTGGGGCTCCAGCAACCTGCCCTGTCAATTTCAGCTTCCTAGCACAAGGCACTGTGGAGATATAGCCACTGTCCACTTCACATACCCTGGACCCTGCGGTAAGGTATGTGAAGTGGACAAGCCATATCCACTCCACATACCTTACTGCAGGGCCTAGGGTATGCGAAGTGGACAGAGGCTATATCTCCACGGTGCTTATGGTTGGGGAGCTGAACTTTGGATATGTTGGTCCCTGGGGCTCCAGCAACCTGCCCTGTCAATTTCAGCTTCCTAGCACAAGGCACTGTGGAGATATAGCCACTGTCCACTTCACATACCCTGGACCCTGCGGTAAGGTATGTGAAGTGGACAAGCCATGTCCACTCCACATGCCTTACTGCAGGGCCTAGGGTATGCGAAGTGGACAGAGGCTATATCTCCACGGTGCTTATGGTTGGGGAGCTGATCTTTGGATATGTTGGTCCCTGGGGCTCCAGCAACCTGCCCTGTCAATTTCAGCTTCCTAGCACAAGGCACTGTGGAGATATAGCTACTGTCCACTTCACATACTTTACCACAGGGCTTCAGGTATGCGGAGTGGACGCTGTCCAATGGCAATACCTCGACCACAAGGTGGACATTGTGTCCACTTCAGGGAATCAGCCAGTATCAGTGTCCACGATGTGGACCTTTTTTTCTGGCTGATCCTTCGTCCACTTCATGTAACTAGCGTCCACTTCATGGACTCAGCCAGTTTTAGTGCCCACGATGTGGACCTTTTTTCTGGCTGAACCGTTGTCCACTTCATGGAACTAGCGTCCACTTCATGTACTTAGCCAGTTTTAGTGCCCACGATTTGGACCTTTTTTCTGGCTGAACCTTTGTCCACTTCATGGAACTAGCGTCCACTTCATGGACTCAGCCAGTATCCAGCGATACCCATCGATCAAGGATGGGAGTGTCCAATGGCAATACCCGAGCTATTAAGGATGGGAGTGTCCAATGGCAATACCCGAGCGATTACCCGAGCGATTAAGGACGGGAGTGTCCGATGGCAATACCCATCGATTAAGGATGGGAGTGTCCAATGGCAATACCCATCGATTACGGATGGGAGTGTCCAATGGCAATATCTCGCCCGATCGTAGCAACTTGGAATTAGATTTCTGGCCTTCGGAGGGTTTTTAGTCATTTTATCAAATTTCTCTGATTTACTTCAAACTTGGCACACGAGAAGCTCTGCCCGCAGGAATGAATGTCCCAAAATGTCAGCTTTAGAAAATCAATGGTTTTGGAAATATAAACACTGCAAAGGTCAATGTTAAGGTATTGCCATTGGACACTCCCGTCCTTAATCGATGGGTATTGCCATTGGACAGCGTCCACTTCACATACCCGGGACCCTGCGGTAAGGTATGTGAAGTGGACAAGTCATGTCCACTCTACATACCTTACTGCAGGGCCTCGGGTATGCAGAGTGGACGCTGTCCAATGGCAATACCTCGACCATGTGGTGGACATTGTGTCCACTTCAGGGAATCAGCCAGTGGAAAATACTACCAGGGGCACAAAGTGAAAAAGATTACCAGGGGCACGAAACTCCGGCCCCGGCGGTGATAGGTGAGTAGCCCAGGGGGGGTGCTTAAGAGTGGGTCGACGGGACCAGCCGGTGGACGAGGTTTGGAACTGGGGATCGACCTCCGAGTAAAACTCTAGTGTTTGTGACCAGGATGTGGACCTTTTTTCTGGTTGAACATTTGTCCATTTCATGGAACTAGTGTCCACTTCATGGACCTCAGCCAGTTTTTGTGCCCAGGATGTGGACCTTTTTTCTGGCTGAACATTTGTCCATTTCATGGAACTAGTGTCCACTTCATGGACCTCAGCCAGTTTTTGTGCCCAGGATGTGGACCTTTTTTCTGGCTGAACATTTGTCCATTTCATGGAACTAGTGTCCACTTCATGGACCTCAGCCATATTTAGTGCCCAGGATGTGGACCTTTTTCCTGGCTGTAAAAAACGATAGAGTGTCCTTTTTAAACCTGCAGTATGAAAGAAATAAACTTTGTCCGATCTTCTTCATTTTTGCAGCGATTGTTCATAGCTGGGTGGGTAAGGCATGACCCTCGGTCCCCGGAGGCCCGAAGCCTGGGTGGGTGGTGAGGATGGGTTAGGTTTGGGTTAAAACGTAGGTATGGGGACATGGGGGCTATAGAATAGGGGTGAGGGAGGCTATGTGGTTAGGCTAAGACAGGTGGCTGTGAGGGTGTGGTAAAGGTAAAAAAAAAAATAATAAAAAAAAAAAGGACTTCCAGCCGACTCATGAGGGTTTTCAATCCGAGAATGGTGCTTCGCAGGGCGGACTGAAATCGGCCGTTTCCCCCTGTGGTAAAGGTCCGTCCGCGGGGGCCCCGAAGCGTGGTCCGCGGGGCCGATGACAGGGTCTGTGGTTAGGCTAAGACAGGTGGCTGTGAGGGTGTGGTAAAGGTAAAAAAAAAAAAAAAAAAAGGACTTCCAGCCGACTCATGAGGGTTTTCAATCCGAGAATGGTGCTTCGCAGGGCGGACTGAAATAGGCCGTTTCCCCCTGTGGTAAAGGTCCGTCCGCGGGGGCCCCGAAGCGTGGTCCGCGGGGCCGATGACAGGGTCTGTGGTTAGGCTAAGACAGGTGGCTGTGAGGGTGTGGTAAAGGTAAAAAAAAATAAATAAAAAAAAAAAAAGGACTTCCAGCCGACTCATGAGGGTTTTCAGTCCGAGAATGGTGCTTCGCAGGGCGGACTGAAAAAGGCCGTTTCCCCCTGTGGTAAAGGTCCGTCCGCGGGGGCCCCGAAGTGTGGTCCGCGGGGCCGATGACAGGGTCTGTGGTTAGGCTAAGACAGGTGGCTGTGAGGGTGTGTTAAAGGTAAAAAAAAAAAAATTTAAAAAAAAAAAAGGACTTCCAGCCGACTCATGAGGTTTTTCAATCCGAGAATGGTGCTTCGCAGGGCGGACTGAAATCGGCCGTTTCCCCCTGTGGTAAAGGTCCGTCCGCGGGGGCCCCGAAGCGTGGTCCGCGGGGCCGATGACAGGGTCTGTGGTTAGGCTAAGACAGGTGGCTGTGAGGGTGTGGTAAAGGTAAAAAAAAATAAATAAAAAAAAAAAAAAGGACTTCCAGCCGACTCATGAGGGTTTTCAGTCCGAGAATGGTGCTTCGCAGGGCGGACTGAAAAAGGCCGTTTCCCCCTCTTTGACATGGATGAAAAAAATAAACTTATTCCGATCTTCTTCATTTTTGCAGCAATAGTTCATAACAGGGAAAGAGTGTTACTGATCAATTTTCAGCTTCCTAGCACAAGGCCTTTTGAAGATATAGCCTTTCTCCACTTCGAGTCAATGTTAAGGTATGGCCGGTGGACACGTTGACCTTTTGTCGACCTTTAACCAATTAAGGCCATATTTTCAATTCTGCCATGAATTTTGACTCCAAAATCGCACCACGTGATCTCTGCGACATCCTGAATCAACTTGCCTTTGAACCGTATTGATACGATGACCCTGAAAGGAAGTAGCCATCGAGGAGAGATAGAAGCCCGAAACACTGGATTCTGCATTAGTGGGTCAATGTTAGGTGCCTCTATCAATTTCACATCATTTAAAGGTATTTTAGCTGAGATATGACTCTGTCCACTTCAAATACCTTAACATGGGATTTTCCCTAACTTTCAACCCCCATTCATTTGTAATGGGAAATGGACATCTGGCCCCGGAGTGTACAAAATACATAGAGATGTGAAACCACCACAGGATTGCTCTACAATGAGTGGAGATCAACATATTTCAGTTTCAGAACCCCAGAAGCTCTAGAAAAAAATTTGGTCCAAAATCACCCATTCTCATCAAGTGGTCTCAGCCTTGACGCTGCTAGTACCCTTTAGAGGTGTGAAGATGGAGTCATTTTTTTGCAGAGCACTTAGAACCACCAAATTTTAGGTGCTTAATCTTGACCGCTAGAACTATCGCTGCTCCACATTTGGGGGCTCTAGGTCATCTGGTGCCAGATTTATAGCCATAAGAAATTTGAAGATTTTGGTGGAAACATTGGGTGAGCAATAACCTTCTTTCTAAGGCACCCAGAGCTTCCAAATTTTAGGGACTGTTTGTCCTCCCAACAAAGAGTATTTGCTGCAAATTTGAGCTCTGTAGCTGCTCAGGAGCCCGTGCAGCAGCCTAAACCAAAACCCATATTTTTTGAATGCAAGTGAATTTGAAATGGACAAAGTGTCCACTTCAAATACCTTTACATTGTCGACTTTGTCTCACTTTGGGGGCCATTTGGGGCTCTTACCAAGGGTCTAGAGGCTCCAAAATCGGATCACTAGTTTGTCACTCTGTGCCCTTAAAGGCCCCAGTGTCTGCGGGTCAATCGGAGTAGGTTTAGATTTCATATTCTGCGATTATGCTCATATTTGGATGTATACGTGGCCCATAGGAGGCCTTCTCAACCTCCAAATGTGGATCAAATTAGACAACTTGATAATATATAAGTCACATTGGATGTGTATAACAGAATTAATAAGAAACTGGGCCTTATTTTGCCTAATTTGACCAAGTTTGACCTGTTGTTAGCATTTTCCTACTGGTTGAGGCCTACTGTTTTGGCCTTGTTAAGGGGAGTGTGTTTTTGTACTTTCCTGAAGCCCAATCAACTTGAAACTCTGGATACTTAAACCACATAGTGGAGTGATGAACATGTTTGATTTTGGTGTCTCTAAACCCCTGAGAACCTTCTTAAAGAGGCCAAAGTATTTTTAAAAATTTGAATGGGAAGGTATTGCCATTGGACGCCTGGTCTGTAAATTATCCCTCACCTCCCTTATTTGACCCAAAGGATGACCAAAGGAGCAAAAACTCGGTACATCTTAAAAGAGCAGTTCATGATGAATAACTGACAAGAGTTTGATGAATCTAGACCGTTGGGAACCAGTGTGGACAGTAGGTGCAAAACCATGGAAATATGTTCAAGTGTGGCAAACATGCCCTTGCTCCAATCTTCTTCATCTTTACAAAATATATTCATAGGTGTGAGAGGGTGTCACAGCCAAAATTTCAGAGTTCTAGATCATTCCAGCACAAAGTTATTAAGTTTGTCTTTTCTTCATATTTCTAACTTAAAGCTGCAGTATGAAAAAATAAAGTTTTTCCGATCTTCTTCATTTTCGCAGCAATTGTTCATAACAGGGAAAGAGTGTTACTGATGAATTTTCAGCTTCCTAGCACAAGGCCTTTTGAAGATATAGCCTCTGTCCACTTCAAATACCAGGGTATGCGGAGTGGACAGAGGCTATATCTCCACAGTGCTTATGGTTGGGGAGCTGTACTTTGGATATGTTGGTCCCTGGGGCTCCAGCAACCTGCCCTGTCAATTTCAGCTTCCTAGCACAAGGCACTGTGGAGATATAGCCACTGTCCACTTCGCATACCCTGGACTCTGCGGTAAGGTATGTGAATTGGACAAGTCATGTCCACTCCACATACCTTAGCGCAGGGCCTAGGGTATGCGAAGTGGACAGAGGCTATATCTCCACGGTGCTTATGGTTGGGGAGCTGATCTTTGGATATGTTGGTCCCTGGGGCTCCAGCAACCTGCCCTGTCAATTTCAGCTTCCTAGCACAAGGCACTGTGGAGATATAGCCACTGTCCACTTCACATACCCTGGACCCTGCGGTAAGGTATGTGAAGTGGACAAGCCATGTCCACTCCACATACCTTACTGCAGGGCCTAGGGTATGCGAAGTGGACAGAGGCTATATCTCCACGGTGCTTATGGTTGGGGAGCTGAACTTTGGATATGTTGGTCCCTGGGGCTCCAGCAACCTGCCCTGTCAATTTCAGCTTCCTAGCACAAGGCACTGTGGAGATATAGCCACTGTCCACTTCACATACCCTGGACCCTGCGGTAAGGTATGTGAAGTGGACAAGCCATGTCCACTCCACATACCTTACTGCAGGGCCTAGGGTATGCGAAGTGGACAGAGGCTATATCTCCACGGTGCTTATGGTTGGGGAGCTGAACTTTGGATATGTTGGTCCCTGGGGCTCCAGCAACCTGCCCTGTCAATTTCAGCTTCCTAGCACAAGGCACTGTGGAGATATAGCCACTGTCCACTTCACATACCCTGGACCCTGCGGTAAGGTATGTGAAGTGGACAAGCCATGTCCACTCCACATACCTTACTGCAGGGCCTAGGGTATGCGAAGTGGACAGAGGCTATATCTCCACGGTGCTTATGGTTGGGGAGCTGAACTTTGGATATGTTGGTCCCTGGGGCTCCAGCAACCTGCCCTGTCAATTTCAGCTTCCTAGCACAAGGCACTGTGGAGATATAGCCACTGTCCACTTCACATACCCTGGACCCTGCGGTAAGGTATGTGAAGTGGACAAGCCATGTCCACTCCACATACCTTACTGCAGGGCCTAGGGTATGCGGAGTGGACAGAGGCTATATCTCCACGGTGCTTATGGTTGGGGAGCTGAACTTTAGATATGTTGGTCCCTGGGGCTCAAGCAACCTGCCCTGTCAATTTCAGCTTCCTAGCACAAGGCACTGTGGAGATATAGCCACTGTCCACTTCACATACCCTGGACCCTGCGGTAAGGTATGTGAAGTGGACAAGCCATGTCCACTCCACATACCTTACTGCAGGGCCTAGGGTATGCGAAGTGGACAGAGGCTATATCTCCACAGTGCTTATGGTTGGGGAGCTGTACTTTGGATATGTTGGTCCCTGGGGCTCCAGCAACCTGCCCTGTCAATTTCAGCTTCCTAGCACAAGGCACTGTGGAGATATAGCCACTGTCCACTTCGCATACCCTGGACTCTGCGGTAAGGTATGTGAATTGGACAAGTCATGTCCACTCCACATACCTTAGCGCAGGGCCTAGGGTATGCGAAGTGGACAGAGGCTATATCTCCACGGTGCTTATGGTTGGGGAGCTGATCTTTGGATATGTTGGTCCCTGGGGCTCCAGCAACCTGCCCTGTCAATTTCAGCTTCCTAGCACAAGGCACTGTGGAGATATAGCCACTGTCCACTTCACATACCCTGGACCCTGCGGTAAGGTATGTGAAGTGGACAAGCCATGTCCACTCCACATACCTTACTGCAGGGCCTAGGGTATGCGAAGTGGACAGAGGCTATATCTCCACGGTGCTTATGGTTGGGGAGCTGAACTTTGGATATGTTGGTCCCTGGGGCTCCAGCAACCTGCCCTGTCAATTTCAGCTTCCTAGCACAAGGCACTGTGGAGATATAGCCACTGTCCACTTCACATACCCTGGACCCTGCGGTAAGGTATGTGAAGTGGACAAGCCATGTCCACTCCACATACCTTACTGCAGGGCCTAGGGTATGCGAAGTGGACAGAGGCTATATCTCCACGGTGCTTATGGTTGGGGAGCTGAACTTTGGATATGTTGGTCCCTGGGGCTCCAGCAACCTGCCCTGTCAATTTCAGCTTCCTAGCACAAGGCACTGTGGAGATATAGCCACTGTCCACTTCACATACCCTGGACCCTGCGGTAAGGTATGTGAAGTGGACAAGCCATGTCCACTCCACATACCTTACTGCAGGGCCTAGGGTATGCGAAGTGGACAGAGGCTATATCTCCACGGTGCTTATGGTTGGGGAGCTGAACTTTGGATATGTTGGTCCCTGGGGCTCCAGCAACCTGCCCTGTCAATTTCAGCTTCCTAGCACAAGGCACTGTGGAGATATAGCCACTGTCCACTTCACATACCCTGGACCCTGCGGTAAGGTATGTGAAGTGGACAAGCCATGTCCACTCCACATACCTTACTGCAGGGCCTAGGGTATGCGGAGTGGACAGAGGCTATATCTCCACGGTGCTTATGGTTGGGGAGCTGAACTTTAGATATGTTGGTCCCTGGGGCTCAAGCAACCTGCCCTGTCAATTTCAGCTTCCTAGCACAAGGCACTGTGGAGATATAGCCACTGTCCACTTCACATACCCTGGACCCTGCGGTAAGGTATGTGAAGTGGACAAGCCATGTCCACTCCACATACCTTACTGCAGGGCCTAGGGTATGCGAAGTGGACAGAGGCTATATCTCCACGGTGCTTATGGTTGGGGAGCTGAACTTTGGATATGTTGGTCCCTGGGGCTCCAGCAACCTGCCCTGTCAATTTCAGCTTCCTAGCACAAGGCACTGTGGAGATATAGCTACTGTCCACTTCACATACCTTACCACAGGGCTTCAGGTATGCGGAGTGGACGCTGTCCAATGGCAATACCTCGACCACAAGGTGGACATTGTGTCCACTTCAGGGAATCAGCCAGTATCAGTGTCCACGATGTGGACCTTTTTTTCTGGCTGATCCTTCGTCCACTTCATGTAACTAGCGTCCACTTCATGGACTCAGCCAGTTTTAGTGCCCACGATGTGGACCTTTTTTCTGGCTGAACCGTTGTCCACTTCATGGAACTAGCGTCCACTTCATGTACTCAGCCAGTTTTAGTGCCCACGATTTGGACCTTTTTTCTGGCTGAACCGTTGTCCACTTCATGGAACTAGCGTCCACTTCATGGACTCAGCCAGTATCCAATGGCGATACCCATCGATCAAGGATGGGAGTGTCCAAAGGCAATACCCATCGATTACGGATGGGAGTGTCCGATGGCAATACCCCGAGCGATTACCCGAGCGATTAAGGACGGGAGTGTACAATGGCAATACCCATCGATCAAGGATGGGAGTGTCCAAAGGCAATACCCATCGATTACGGATGGGAGTGTCCGATGGCAATACCCCGAGCGATTACCCGAGCGATTAAGGACGGGAGTGTCCGATGGCAATACCCCGAGCGATTAAGGACGGGAGTGTCCAAAGGCAATACCCATCGATTACGGATGGGAGTGTCCGATGGCAATACCCAAGCGATTCCCCGAGCAATTGAGGATGGGAGTGTCCTATGGCAATACCCATCGAAAAAGGATGGGAGTGTCCAATGGCAATACCCATCGATTACGGATGGGAGTGTCCGATGGCAATACCCCGAGCGATTAAGGACTGGAGTGTCCAAAGGCAATACCCATCGATTACGGATGGGAGTGTCCGATGGCAATACCCGAGCGATTAAGGATGGGAGTGTCCAAAGGCAATACCCATCGATTACGGATGAGAGTGTCCGATGGCAATACCCCGAGCGATTACCCGAGCGATTAAGGACGGGAGTGTCCGATGGCAATACCCCGAGCGATTAAGGACGGGAGTGTCCAAAGGCAATACCCATCGATTACGGATGGGAGTGTCCGATGGCAATACCCCGAGCGATTAAGGATGGGAGTGTCCAAAGGCAATACCCATCGATTACGGATGGGAGTGTCCGATGGCAATACCCCGAGCGATTAAGGATGGGAGTGTCCAAAGGCAATACCCATCGATTACGGATGGGAGTGTCCGATGGCAATACCCGAGCGATTCCCCGAGCAATTGAGGATGGGAGTGTCCTATGGCAATACCCGACCGGGAGCCTGCCATCTGGTGGATAGGTGAAGGATTTCACCGCGGTTCCCTAATAACGGCCGATTTAGGAATTTCTGGAACGACCGTAGCTCCGAGGGGGAAAGGGCCAGAGCTCCAGGTTTCGGCCCCCTGGATCACGACAACCTGATGGTAATTTAGAGCCCTTTCACTGATTTTTAGGACCCCGGGAAGGCATAGCTAGGGAAAGGTGAAAAGTGTCCAATTCGAGATTTTCGGCCCATGTAAAGGTATGCGGAGTGGACGCTTTTCGGCGAAAAGCCCATAAGTTATGGTTCGTTCCACTTTATGGACAAATTTAACATTGCGATTTCCTGCCGGTGGCCCAATGTCTTCACGATGGACATCGTGACCAAGTGTCGCGTCCATTGGCAATGCAATGCTTCTTGCCAGTGGACACTCAACCGTGACGCATTAAAAATACACTAGGTGGCGCAATGGTGCTATTTGTGTGTGTATGAAGTGGGTATTGCCATTGGACACTCCCATCCTTTTTCGATGGGTATTGCCATCGGACACTCCCATCCTTAATAGCTCGGGTAATTGCTCGGGTATTGCCATTGGACACTCCCATCCTTTTTCGATGGGTATTGCCATCGGACACTCCCATCCTTAATAGCTTGGGTAATTTCTCGGGTATTGCCATTGGACACTCCCATCCTTAATCGATGGGTATTGCCATTGGAAACTCCTATCCTTAATCGATGGGTATTGCCATTGGACACTCCCATCCTTGATCGATGGGTATTGCCATTGGACACTCCCATCCTTAATCGATGGGTATTGCCATTGGACAGTGTCCACTCTGTCCACTTCAGGGAATCAGCCAGTTTAAGTGTCCATAAGGTGGAAACTTTGTCCACTTCAGGGAATAAGCCAGTTTAAGTGTCCATAAGGTGGAAACTTTGTCCACTTCAGGGAAGCAGCCAGTTTAAGTGTCCATAAGGTGGAAACTTTGTTCACTTCAGGGAATCAGCCAGTTTACGTGTCCATAAGGTGGAAACGTTGTCCACTTCAGGGAATCAGCCAGTTTAAGTGTCCATAAGGTGGAAACTTTGTTCACTTCAGGGAATCAGCCAGTTTAAATGTCCATAAGGTGGAAACTTTGTCCACTTCAGGGAATCAGCCAGTATCAGTGTCCATGAGGTGGAAACTTTGTCCACTTCACATACCTTACCACAGGGCCTCGGGTATGCGGAGTGGACGCTGTCCAATGGCAATACCTCAACCATAAGGTGGACATTGTGTCCAGTTCAGGGAATCAGCCAGTATCAGTGTCCATAAGGTGGAAACTTTGTCCACTTCAGGGAATCAGCCAGTATCAGTGTCCATAAGGTGGAAACTTTGTCCACTTCACATACCTTACCAAAGGTCCTCGGGTATGCGGAGTGGACGCTGTCCAATGGCAATACCCATCGATTAAGGATGGGAGTGTCCAATGGCAATACCCGAGCGATTACCCGAGCGATTAAGGATGGGAGTGTCCAATGGCAATACCCATCGATCAAGGATGGGAGTGTCCAAAGGCAATACCCATCGATTACGGATGGGAGTGTCCGATGGCAATACCCCGAGCGATTACCCGAGCGATTAAGGACGGGAGTGTACAATGGCAATACCCATCGATCAAGGATGGGAGTGTCCAAAGGCAATACCCATCGATTACGGATGGGAGTGTCCGATGGCAATACCCCGAGCGATTACCCGAGCAATTAAGGACGGGAGTGTCCGATGGCAATACCCCGAGCGATTAAGGACGGGAGTGTCCAAAGGCAATACCCATCGATTACGGATGGGAGTGTCCGATGGCAATACCCCGAGCGATTAAGGATGGGAGTGTCCAAAGGCAATACCCATCGATTACGGATGGGAGTGTCCGATGGCAATACCCGAGCGATTCCCCGAGCAATTGAGGATGGGAGTGTCCTATGGCAATACCCGACCGGGAGCCTGCCATCTGGTGGATAGGTGAAGGATTTCACCGCGGTTCCCTAATAACGGCCGATTTAAGAATTTCTGGAACGACCGTAGCTCCGAGGGGGAAAGGGCCAGAGCTCCAGGTTTCGGCCCCCTGGATCACGACAACCTGATGGTAATTTAGAGCCCTTTCCCTGATTTTTAGGACCCCGGGAAGGCATAGCTAGGGAAAGGTGAAAAGTGTCCAATTCGAGATTTTCGGCCCATGTAAAGGTATGCGGAGTGGACGCTTTTCGGCGAAAAGCCCATAAGTTATGGTTCGTTCCACTTCATGGACAAATTTAACATTGCGATTTCCTGCCGGTGGCCCAATGTCTTCACGATGGACATCGTGACCAAGTGTCGCGTCCATTGGCAATGCAATGCTTCTTGCCAGTGGACACTCAACCGTGACGCATTAAAAATACACTAGGTGGCGCAATGGTGCTATTTGTGTGTGTATGAAGTGGGTATTGCCATTGGACACTCCCATCCTTTTTCGATGGGTATTGCCATCGGACACTCCCATCCTTAATAGCTTGGGTAATTTCTCGGGTATTGCCATTGGACACTCCCATCCTTAATCGATGGGTATTGCCATTGGACACTCCTATCCTTAATCGATGGGTATTGCCATTGGACACTCCCATCCTTGATCGATGGGTATTGCCATTGGACACTCCCATCCTTAATCGATGGGTATTGCCATTGGACAGTGTCCACTCTGTCCACTTCAGGGAATCAGCCAGTTTAAGTGTCCATAAGGTGGAAACTTTGTCCACTTCAGGGAATAAGCCAGTTTAAGTGTCCATAAGGTGGAAACTTTGTCCACTTCAGGGAAGCAGCCAGTTTAAGTGTCCATAAGGTGGAAACTTTGTTCACTTCAGGGAATCAGCCAGTTTACGTGTCCATAAGGTGGAAACGTTGTCCACTTCAGGGAATCAGCCAGTTTAAGTGTCCATAAGGTGGAAACTTTGTCCACTTCAGGGAATCAGCCAGTTTAAGTGTCCATAAGGTGGAAACTTTGTCCACTTCAGGGAATCAGCCAGTATCAGTGTCCATGAGGTGGAAACTTTGTCCACTTCACATACCTTACCACAGGGCCTCGGGTATGCGGAGTGGACGCTGTCCAATGGCAATACCTCGACCATAAGGTGGACATTGTGTCCAGTTCAGGGAATCAGCCAGTATCAGTGTCCATAAGGTGGAAACTTTGTCCACTTCAGGGAATCAGCCAGTATCAGTGTCCATAAGGTGGAAACTTTGTCCACTTCACATACCTTACCAAAGGTCCTCGGGTATGCGGAGTGGACGCTGTCCAATGGCAATACCCATCGATTAAGGATGGGAGTGTCCAATGGCAATACCCGAGCGATTACCCGAGCGATTAAGGATGGGAGTGTCCAATGGCAATACCCATCGATCAAGGATGGGAGTGTCCAATGGCAATACCCATCGATTAAGGATGGGAGTGTCCAATGGCAATACCCATCGATTAAGGACGGGAGTGTCCAATGGCAATACCTTAACATCGACCTTTGCAGTGTTTATATTTCAAAAACCATTGATTTTCTAAAGCTGACATTTTGGGACATTCATTCCTGCAGGCAGAGCTTCTCGTGTGCCAAGTTTGAAGTAAATCAGAGAAATTTGATAAAATGACTAAAAACCCTCCGAAGGCCAGAAATCTAATTCCAAGTTGCTACGATCGGTCGAGGTATTGCCATTGGACACTCCCATCCGTAATCGATGGGTATTGCCATTGGACACTCCCATCCTTAATCGATGGGTATTGCCATTGGACACTCCCATCCTTGATCGATAGGTATTGCCATTGGACACTCCCATCCTTAATCGATGGGTATTGCCATTGGACAGCGTCCACTCTGTCCACTCCAGGGAATCAGCCAGTTTAAGTGTCCATAAGGTGGAAACTTTGTCCACTTCAGGGAATCAGCCAGTTTAAGTGTCCATAAGGTGGAAACTTTGTCCACTTCAGGGAATCAGCCAGTTTAAGTGTCCATGAGGTGGAAACTTTGTCCACTTCACATACCTTACCACAGGGCCTCGGGCTTCACATACCCTGGACCCTGCGGTAAGGTATGTGAAGTGGACAAGCCATGTCCACTCCACATACCTTACTGCAGGGCCTAGGGTATGCGAAGTGGACAGAGGCTATATCTCCACGGTGCTTATGGTTGGGGAGCTGAACTTTGGATATGTTGGTCCCTGGGGCTCCAGCAACCTGCCCTGTCAATTTCAGCTTCCTAGCACAAGGCACTGTGGAGATATAGCCACTGTCCACTTCACATACCCTGGACCCTGCGGTAAGGTATGTGAATTGGACAAGTCATGTCCACTCCACATACCTTACCGCAGGGCCTAGGGTATGCGAAGTGGACAGAGGCTATATCTCCACGGTGCTTATGGTTGGGGTGCTGTACTTTGGATATGTTGGTCCCTGGGGCTCCAGCAACCTGCCCTGTCAATTTCAGCTTCCTAGCACAAGGCACTGTGGAGATATAGCTACTGTCCACTTCACATACTTTACCACAGGGCTTCAGGTATGCGGAGTGGACGCTGTCCAATGGCAATACCTCGACCACAAGGTGGACATTGTGTCCACTTCAGGGAATCAGCCAGTATCAGTGTCCACGATGTGGACCTTTTTTTCTGGCTGATCCTTCGTCCACTTCATGTAACTAGCGTCCACTTCATGGACTCAGCCAGTTTTAGTGCCCACGATGTGGACCTTTTTTCTGGCTGAACCGTTGTCCACTTCATGGAACTAGCGTCCACTTCATGTACTTAGCCAGTTTTAGTGCCCACGATTTGGACCTTTTTTCTGGCTGAACCTTTGTCCACTTCATGGAACTAGCGTCCACTTCATGGACTCAGCCAGTATCCAGCGATACCCATCGATCAAGGATGGGAGTGTCCAATGGCAATACCCGAGCTATTAAGGATGGGAGTGTCCAATGGCAATACCCGAGCGATTACCCGAGCGATTAAGGACGGGAGTGTCCGATGGCAATACCCATCGATTAAGGATGGGAGTGTCCAATGGCAATACCCATCGATTACGGATGGGAGTGTCCAATGGCAATACCTCGCCCGATCGTAGCAACTTGGAATTAGATTTCTGGCCTTCGGAGGGTTTTTAGTCATTTTATCAAATTTCTCTGATTTACTTCAAACTTGGCACACGAGAAGCTCTGCCCGCAGGAATGAATGTCCCAAAATGTCAGCTTTAGAAAATCAATGGTTTTGGAAATATAAACACTGCAAAGGTCAATGTTAAGGTATTGCCATTGGACACTCCCGTCCTTAATCGATGGGTATTGCCATTGGACAGCGTCCACTTCACATACCCGGGACCCTGCGTTAAGGTATGTGAAGTGGACAAGTCATGTCCACTCTACATACCTTACTGCAGGGCCTCGGGTATGCAGAGTGGACGCTGTCCAATGGCAATACCTCGACCATGTGGTGGACATTGTGTCCACTTCAGGGAATCAGCCAGTGGAAAATACTACCAGGGGCACAAAGTGAAAAAGATTACCAGGGGCACGAAACTCCGGCCCCGGCGGTGATAGGTGAGTAGCCCAGGGGGGGTGCTTAAGAGTGGGTCGACGGGACCAGCCGGTGGACGAGGTTTGGAACTGGGGATCGACCTCCGAGTAAAACTCTAGTGTTTGTGACCAGGATGTGGACCTTTTTTCTGGTTGAACATTTGTCCATTTCATGGAACTAGTGTCCACTTCATGGACCTCAGCCAGTTTTTGTGCCCAGGATGTGGACCTTTTTTCTGGCTGAACATTTGTCCATTTCATGGAACTAGTGTCCACTTCATGGACCTCAGCCAGTTTTTGTGCCCAGGATGTGGACCTTTTTTCTGGCTGAACATTTGTCCATTTCATGGAACTAGTGTCCACTTCATGGACCTCAGCCATATTTAGTGCCCAGGATGTGGACCTTTTTCCTGGCTGTAAAAAACGATAGAGTGTCCTTTTTAAACCTGCAGTATGAAAGAAATAAACTTTGTCCGATCTTCTTCATTTTTGCAGCGATTGTTCATAGCTGGGTGGGTAAGGCATGACCCTCGGTCCCCGGAGGCCCGAAGCCTGGGTGGGTGGTGAGGATGGGTTAGGTTTGGGTTAAAACGTAGGTATGGGGACATGGGGGCTATAGAATAGGGGTGAGGGAGGCTATGTGGTTAGGCTAAGACAGGTGGCTGTGAGGGTGTGGTAAAGGTAAAAAAAAATAAATAAAAAAAAAAAAAAGGACTTCCAGCCGACTCATGAGGGTTTTCAATCCGAGAATGGTGCTTCGCAGGGCGGACTGAAATCGGCCGTTTCCCCCTGTGGTAAAGGTCCGTCCGCGGGGGCCCCGAAGCGTGGTCCGCGGGGCCGATGACAGGGTCTGTGGTTAGGCTAAGACAGGTGGCTGTGAGGGTGTGGTAAAGGTAAAAAAAAAAAAAAAAAAAAAAAAAAAAGGACTTCCAGCCGACTCATGAGGGTTTCAATCCGAGAATGGGTGCTTCGCAGGGGCGGACTGAAATCGGCCGTTTCCCCCTGTGGTAAAGGTCCGTCCGCGGGGGCCCCGAAGCGTGGTCCGCGGGGCCGATGTCAGGGTCTGTGGTTAGGCTAAGACAGGTGGCTGTGAGGGTGTGGTAAAGGTAAAAAAAAAAAAAAAAAAAAAAAAAAAAAGGACTTCCAGCCGACTCATGAGGGTTTTCAGTCCGAGAATGGTGCTTCGCAGGGCGGACTGAAAAAGGCCGTTTCCCCCTGTGGTAAAGGTCCGTCCGCGGGGGCCCCGAAGCGTGGTCCGCGGGGCCGATGACAGGGTCTGTGGTTAGGCTAAGACAGGTGGCTGTGAGGGTGTGTTAAAGGTAAAAAAAAAAAAATTAAAAAAAAAAAAAGGACTTCCAGCCGACTCATGAGGTTTTTCAATCCGAGAATGGTGCTTCGCAGGGCGGACTGAAATCGGCCGTTTCCCCCTGTGGTAAAGGTCCGTCCGCGGGGGCCCCGAAGCGTGGTCCGCGGGGCCGATGACAGGGTCTGTGGTTAGGCTAAGACAGGTGGCTGTGAGGGTGTGGTAAAGGTAAAAAAAAAAAAATAAAAAAAAAAAAAAAGGACTTCCAGCCGACTCATGAGGGTTTTCAGTCCGAGAATGGTGCTTCGCAGGGCGGACTGAAAAAGGCCGTTTCCCCCTCTTTGACATGGATGAAAAAAATAAACTTATTCCGATCTTCTTCATTTTTGCAGCAATAGTTCATAACAGGGAAAGAGTGTTACTGATCAATTTTCAGCTTCCTAGCACAAGGCCTTTTGAAGATATAGCCTTTCTCCACTTCGAGTCAATGTTAAGGTATGGCCGGTGGACACGTTGACCTTTTGTCGACCTTTAACCAATTAAGGCCATATTTTCAATTCTGCCATGAATTTTGACTCCAAAATCGCACCACGTGATCTCTGCGACATCCTGAATCAACTTGCCTTTGAACCGTATTGATACGATGACCCTGAAAGGAAGTAGCCATCGAGGAGAGATAGAAGCCCGAAACACTGGATTCTGCATTAGTGGGTCAATGTTAGGTGCCTCTATCAATTTCACATCATTTAAAGCTATTTTAGCTGAGATATGACTCTGTCCACTTCAAATACCTTAACATGGGATTTTCCCTAACTTTCAACCCCCATTCATTTGTAATGGGAAATGGACATCTGGCCCCGGAGTGTACAAAATACATAGAGATGTGAAACCACCACAGGATTGCTCTACAATGAGTGGAGATCAACATATTTCAGTTTCAGAACCCCAGAAGCTCTAGAAAAAAATTTGGTCCAAAATCACCCATTCTCATCAAGTGGTCTCAGCCTTGACGCTGCTAGTACCCTTTAGAGGTGTGAAGATGGAGTCATTTTTTTGCAGAGCACTTAGAACCACCAAATTTTAGGTGCTTAATCTTGACCGCTAGAACTATCGCTGCTCCACATTTGGGGGCTCTAGGTCATCTGGTGCCAGATTTATAGCCATAAGAAATTTGAAGATTTTGGTGAAAATTGGATTTTGAAACCAAATGTACAATTCTGAAGAT